>KN825683.1:0-14768 GCA_000827395.1 Paxillus rubicundulus Ve08.2h10 | reverse complement strand
CAAAAGGAGGATACACTTCTTATTGATAACCAATACCCTCAATATCAGCAATAAAACTGTTGCAATGAGTACCCTTCATTAATTTGTAAATATCTCCAGATGGTGTAGAAACTACATAAGCAATGTATATATTTTTGGGAAGCCCTGACCAAGAGCTTTCTAATGATATCTGGGATTATGAGTCTATGCTTCATGGTTCTCTAGATATTAGCCAAACAATGAAAGCCCACACAACATTGCAACACTTTTGTTGCCCACTGTATCATGCTGATCAACAGCCCAGATGTCATTGACACCTGCAGCCCAGAACCTATGACATTGCAGGTGTCTCGCTTTCTGCTGCCTGATCAAGTCTGCTTTGTATGTCACAAAGTAGGTCTCCATTATGCTTCTAAATTGACTGATAGCCAGGACCGAGTGTACATCATATGGTTATGGCTTACCAGGAGACTGAAATCTCATACTCAAAGAAAATGAGGCTGATCATCTTGCAGACTCCAGCATTTGGGTAGATGCCTCGAAGCTTGATAATTGAATCATGGATAGTCTGAGGTGTGTGTGCCTGCTGGCATGTGTGTTTGAGGCCAAGCTTATTCTGAATCTGAACAAATTTAGTCAGTCTACATTACAGGTTTTGGTTAATGCATATCATGGACACTGACAAAACATTTGGACTAACCCAAGGCCATATTGTTCAGTATCAATATGCTTCCTTATCTCATCAACGATTTGACAATCAGTGAGGCACACTTTCCACAGTCTTCAAACATGAGGTTCAATCTGGTGTAAGGGTGCTGATTTGCTCAGTCAGCAACATGAAAGTTCTGGAAGAGTCGAAAATAAGACATATAAGTTGGCTTCCACTGGTCGGGCATTGAGGCAGTCAGGCTTCACTTCACCTTTGCCCTATGCTAACAACTTTACTCTGGGCCCCAGCCTTTAAGTGCTTTCTGTGTGTTAGTGAGAATATAATGATTGGGTTGATAAGGATCCGGGTATGTACAACATTGTCCCATGAGGTGATCCACCAAGCCAGCTCCATGACCTTCTGAGTCTGTGGGTCCTGTCCCTCATGTCTTCTTAGAGGGTGTAGCTCATGAAACTCCTGGTAAGTCTGTGGATTTTTCTGAGAACTGACCAGTGTTCTTTAGGCTAGGTGTGTATGCATGTCAGTGAGGAATCAATGTATGTACAATGTTGTCCCACTTGCTAAGCAGTCTGACTACTAAAGTAGGCGAAACCATGCAATCATACAAAGCACTTGAATGTTCTGACTCCTTACATTTTAATTAAGGCTCAGTTGGAATAAGAGATCATCAATGATAATAGATAGGAGAGAATAGGAACCATGAGGACAATATCAGTAAGTGTTTCTATATTCTTTTGTTTGACTTTCAATACCTCCGGCCTCAGGGGTGAGTCCCTTGGCATCCCTGACTATCAAGGTGTCTCCTGTGCTTGTCAGATTCTACAACTCAGCCGACATACAAATCCAATAAGGAAACAACAACTCAGAGCACATCATCTGAGCTCATGGGAGTGCTCAGCCAAGACACCCAGAACAACATCTACTTGGACCAAAGTATGTACTCAAACATCTTTAATCCATTACCTGACCCCTACTTAGCATCCAGATTATCTCAACCAGAACCCCCAACCTCCCTCAGATACTCTTTCCTTCTTGGCTGTCAGGATACTAGACACCAAAGCCACTAACAACAAGCAGACCTCATGTTTCCTTCAAATTCCAGAAAGGACAAAGAAGCAGATTTACTGTTCACGTGGTGAGTTTATGACTTGACTGTGTCACTGTGGAGCACTCACAGAATTCTGCCCACTCACCAGTTCTCATCAGGATACTCATGAGTCTTGTGACTCAGCCCCGTCTCCAAGCCTATTGCTGTGCTATCATGGTATATCTGATGGGTTGTTTTTGTTTTTAAATCTATCTGACATGTGTACAAATCTCAACAGTATAAATTTCTCATCCAGCTCTGCCACTTTCTCAAAGCCAAACCCCCCATGTCCAGTTCAGCTCCAAGTTTACATCTTGCAATGGAGTTCAGTGAGGATGCATATGCACAGGTTGAAAGGCCTTGCCAGCATCCAGTTTGTGCAGTCATCATCCACCCGGGGGAACCATGTCACTATGTTGCCCCAATGGACCAGTCCCAGCCTGGTAGGTATATGTGTGGCAGCTGCTATGCACATTACCAGAAGAAGCCTGCAACAATGGTTTGTCATACCCAAGGTGAGTACAGAGATTACTATTAGTATCTCTATGGCTGTTTGCTCATCCTCTGGTAGTGTTGGGACCAGATCCACATGCAATCCGTCAATCCATTAGTGCTGCTCAGTCATGATGTGAGTCATATTTACAATACTCATTTGTTTGACACTCATAATTATTTCATAGACAGCATCAATAAACCCTCCTCCAGTTGTGGCTTTTGGGGGTCAGATGGATTACAGCTGCATGGCGCCTCCACCCATTCCAGCCCGAGGACCAATGATTCAAATACCTTCAGCCTTGGCACTACCCAGGCCAAGTATGGCCATCTCTCTCCCAGCCAGCTCCTCTGGCTATGGGGCACAGCACTTGCAGTTAGTGTTGCTGCAGCTTCAAGCTGCCATTTTTTATCTCATCCATTTCACCACAGATCTTTATGCATGTAGGGAAGGAAATGCAATTTCTAGTCACACCTACTAGCTAAAGAAAGAATTACATGGATTGGACTGGCCAATGTTGATTTATGTCACTTAAGCTATTTGTCAGCTCCAATGAAACCAATTCTGACCAATGCTGATATTGGACTTATTTCTCATTGATTGTTGAATGGATTTGTGTAATTATTTTTTTATCTCGAAGGGGAAGCAGGATGCTACATTTCACTCACTGGAAGCATCAAGATCCACAAAGAAATGTGGATGCTACAAGCAAAAGCTGCACAAAAAGCCACAGAAATGAAAAGCCAAGCTGAGGCAACACTACTTGCAGTATGCTGTGCAGCATGAGCTTTGGGCACATGATGCCTACCATCCCCCTTCTGTGGAAGCCATCTCACTGACATGAATGTGGTGCCAGGAAGAAGGGGCTCTGCAGTAATCCAATAGGAGTAAGTCTCACATACCATCTAACTGACAGCCAACTTAATCTTGCCTTACAGAGTATATGCAAAGGTCTGAAGGATATTCCAGCAGCAACCACAGCGTCTGAGCTGGTTACCATCACCCTTACAACTGTCACTCCATGCATCAGAGCCTACTGTCCCCAATTCCCCTGGCATGAATGTGAATTCATGGTCCAAGATGCCAAGTGGGTTAACCTATTGCAACACCCACCCACTGAACCATACTTCTATTTGGAGTGTTTCCATCCTAACAGTCACAAAAATGCTAGATCTGCCATGGTCTTCAAACCAAAACAATTCAGTCTTTACATTGTCATCCCTGAAAGTCAATGGGACAATATACAGGAGTTCATGGATAAGCTCCAGTTGGCATTGACACTCACTTCCACAACCTCCAAAACCATCAAGCTGGCTATGTCGAAGAAACAAGTGGTGTCCCTGTTCACTTCCACCACATGCCAGCCACACCCATCCCCTCCTCCCACCGCAACACCTTTCACAAAGGCTAGTAGCACATCTGAGCCCCAGCCAGACCCATGCCCCCCTTTCACCACCATGTGTTTTGGGCAGACAGAGACAAGTCACATTCTTGAACAACTGATCTCAGCCAACCTTTCACTTTTGGATTCCAAGCCTGCCAAGCAGCACCACTGTCAGCTTAGTCATGGACCATGTCAGTACTCTTGGGATCAGCATGGAGGGAGAAAACCATCCAAGCCCCATCTCTGGCAATAGCCTCGAGTCCCAAGGGTGCCATAGCACCTCCCCCATCCGAATCCTCACCCATCATCTCTCCATCTACATTCTCACCAGCTACTTCTCATGCTACACATAGATGTTCTGACCACACTCCACCCACCACATGCCAATCAGCTCCTTTGGCTGGTCCCATCATCTACATGCATATCCACATCATGCACAGTATTGTTTCCAGCCAATATCTTCCTCAAACTGATGCTTCCCATCAAGTCTCAGCCTGGGCACGGCCATTGGGTAAAACAGCAGCCCACTATCTTGCAGCGCATGGGTATGGAATCTCAGATGTTGACACCATTATTCAACTCTGCAGACAGGCAACATCCAGGGAGCAATTTGTCATGCTTCTTGCAGCGGAAGGTATGACTGTGGCTGAGGGTAACTTTTTGTTAGCATTGATCAGGAATAGGCAGTCAGGACGTTAGTATGATATTGTGCAACTAATTAGCCACTCGACATCTCCTGTGACTCATACTTGCTCATTGAAATTTGGCTTTTGACATGGACAATTTATGATTTATGATTTGCAATCCTTGCTGACTGACTCAATGATGAGCAACTAACACTTCATATTATCCAAAGCTACTTGACGTGGGGTGATCAAGGTCCACTGGAGGGTATTTCTATTTGGAGGTCACTCAGATGAACTGACTTCTTTTTATGAGCACGGTTGTCCTGCTTTCCATAGCTTATTGCTTCCGAATGGTAACAGGGTACAGTTGTGGACACACAAACCCAACCAAGTTTGTAACAAAAGAATGAGAGTTTTTTTAGCACAAACTGAGTGGATTTGGACTCGGACAGTGAAAAGGAGGCTAAAAACAGTGGTCCGAAGTCTTTCCCACGACATTTTCCATGCGCCAAAATTTTGGCTGATTTTTAAAACATTGTGTACCCCTTTTGGGCACTGTTGTATTACATGATCATGCCAGTACTGTAAGCCTCAATTGCCATCGTTGCCCGTTGAGAAACTGACCTGTGTTGTTTCTGCTTGCGTACTGCCCACTCTGCTGCTTTCCCACTCAATCCTAGATGATAAGCACTCATGAATCTGAAGGATCTATTGATGAAGCGACGAAGGACCTCAACAGGACATGAGTCCAATATCTCGACTGCAGCTTGCTTGGCTGCCACAAAATTGGGCTTTGATACTTCATGATATTGGTACTTGCACCAGCCCCAGTACTGACAAACGATGTCATTAATAAGATTGCAATCAAGCCAAAATTTTGCATACCATTTCGATAGGATTGAGCTCACAATGAAACTTGGGCAGGAAAATGCATAGATGCCCAGCTTTGTTAATAAATGTCTCCAGCACGGAAACCTGATTAATGAAATCATCCTGTTGGCTGAGGAGTTGTGACTCTGATGTATATTTTCTTCATGGAATCATTCACAACTCAGCGAATGGAGTCATTTGCGCGTTTTTAGGGTATTTTTTCATGTCACGCCAAAAATTTGGGGGTGTATTTATGTATATATGAGAATTTGAAAAATTGGCTCGTGCAACCATCTCACATGTACTCTTAGTAGCCTGAATACAGAGTTTCCAGTGGGTATCATTGTACTATGGTGTTGTAAAAACTCATTGAGTACAGTCATTCACCGGCACATGAAACAGCTAACTTTGAGTGGCCTGCAATTCACAACAACACATTTTTTTCAAGATCAGTTAGTAGGATATACACTAGCACATCGAGTCACATAGAATACAGACTATGCAGAGGATAAAATATATGATGGATGAACGGAAATTGAGTGAATGAATTTGGGTCATTATCAACTGGTTTCACTACTTGAAACAGCTCCAAAACGAGTATATCAGAACACAATCATTATCTTTCCGATTATCTATGTTGATTACGCTTGGTTACTCCTCTCCATCCCCACCATCAGAGTCAGCATTCCCATTGTCATTCCTATCGTTCCCATTGTCTTCCTCACCTCTACCATCACCATCACCACTCTCAACCACTGGTTTCGGAGCTGGTGCCTCCAATTTCCCGAGCTTTGGCTTGGCCCATCCAATCCTTCTTTTCTCCTGCTTTGCCAGATCATTCTCCACCTCCCATAGATGCAATTCCTCGTGGTAAATGCCCCTTCAATCCTTATTCCGTTGTTTATGCACTTCATCCACTTCCTTCCAGGATGCCATGACACCCAACTGAGCTTCTTTCAGTTTCCAGCAACTTTCATGTTCGACCTTCTCTTCCTCAGCCGCTTTCTGATGCTCAACAACCTGATTATGAAACTCGTCACCCGTAAGTAGCCTCGGTAATCCGTCACCATTTAGCTGGCCCATCTTTCATTTTTTCTGCTTGTCCTCCTGGGCTGCCAACTGCTCAGAGACACAATTGCAATACATTGACTGCAGGACAGCAGTCGACTGCATTCCAAAGAGTGCACTATTCTGGAGCGCTATCTTCAAGTGCGCTTCTTGCAATGAAACTTGGTAAGCTCGTTCTGTTTTGTTCTGGGGAGTCTTGTCCAGTAGTACATGCTTCCGTTTACGAGTAGGCATCAATGGAGATGGTTGGTATTTGGGGATGCATTGAGATGAGGTGAGCGGGGTGTTACTGGTGAGAAATGAGGCTGACATTGACCCCAGAGCCTCCACCGCTTCTCTGGTGACTGCGTACCACTGCAGCCGATGTATATGGTCCATTTCTAAATAGAACATGGTGCTGGTGCTGTTGCTGGGACCTGCAATGAACGGGTCTTCAGAATTATGAGTCTGAGGGAGGGGTGTTGCTGAGGATGCCCAATTTGGAGGTGGCATTGAAGGAGACGTTTGTGACATATTTCTCTGTAATATCTGATACTGATGCATCATAGATGATACAGCTCAAACTGGGCTAGGTTGGCAGAGCGGTAGGTGGCCCTGAGATGATGTCTCCAAGCTTGGAGCCATCATTTGCTTGGTCACGACGTCAGGGTTAAACGGCCAGACACCAGTCTTCTCGAAGGCCATGCGGACCAACTCAGGAGTCAGAACTTTATGGTGAGCTCGTCCATAAATAGAAATGAAGTTCTGTTTTGTGATGCGTAACCGTGTAGAGTTTTCGAAGTTGTCACGTTCTTCGGTCCAGCAGCGTTTTAGTGGGCTGAAAACAATGACATCAAGCCCCTGGTAGACATGGGTAGAGTGTGCAGGATAGCATAGAACGTGGATGTTATGGTCTCATGCATAGTCCAGGAACTCCTTTGTATAGTGGGAATTGTGCCCATCTACAAGGAGCAGGCAAGCACGCCCATTGGCCTTGGCGTGAGTCTTCTTGTCAAAGTCTTCTATCCACAGCTTTCTGATTTCCTGTTTTGCAGGACCGACAACACATTGTTTCAGTCCCATTCCAGGCTGAAACCCTGTTTTGTTGACTGCCCAAATGCAGTCCTGCTCAATGCTATATTGCTCCTGAGTGTCCTTGAGTAAAGAACCATGCCTTGTGGGTATGCTCATTGACAGCACGTCCCCGTTTGGTGTCCAGAGTAGAGCTCCAGTATGTTCCCAAGTGTTCCATACATTGATCCAGGAAACGTTCTGTCCAATTTCTTCCTACTCCTCTTTTGGGGAAGCCACTGCGGAGCCAAGCATGTAGGAGAGAATCAACGTGATTCTTGAGTGTTTTGTGCATCAGCGGAAAGCCCCGTGCAGCAAGCTCAAGGCAGTAGGCAACTACAATTTCTTCCTCCTCAGGGGTAAGCCAAGCATTGGTCTCTTCATTAGCTTGTTGACAACTCCTGCCACCTTTGAGTCGCCTCTTGAGAGTTATGTGGCTGAGGGAAACCTTTTTGTTTTGTTTCTCCATCTCCTCCTCTGCCTCGCAACATAAAACTCGTAAGTTCCTCTGCTCCTTCACAGGTTTATCTTCATCCTGATGCAGCTTTATTGCATATGCTAGGGCTTCTTCCTGATACAAGACTTTGATATGCTGCTTCTGAGTCTTGGACTTTGCACGGCCAACCATTGTTTGAGTGAGTTACAGTTTTTTGTTCTAGTGCCCTTGCTTTTCGGCTTTGGTTGCTCATATGTTACTATTCCAATTTAGGTCTATCTTGGATGCAATATGTACTGAGATGTTAGATAACATCGCACTGGCAAAGCCTGCAACAACTAAGTCACTGATCGTAGGTGGTAAACATTGAGCTTGGACCTGCTCACACGTATTCCAACACCATTCACCACTAGTCAACCATGTATATACTTTACAATGTACACGATACTGCATTTTTTGGTACAAAACACTCATCTACTACTCATCATGCTCAATGAGATGCAACTCTTGGACTGCAATGGGTAGTACAACAATATATCTAATTCGCCATGTCATAGTTTCGTCTGATGTGACCAACATTCATGTGCTACAGGTCTTTGTTTCATGTGTCAGTGGTGTTTCATGTGCCGGTGAATGACTGTAGATTGGTTGAGTTTGCGTGTCCGCAACTGTACTACAGTTGATATGTTCATAATGCATAACCTTGTAATGCATTCCCATGGTTTTGCATCGGTTTTTGTCAGGTCCCGAGTTGGGGCAAGCCCAAAAAAGTAAATTTATGCATATTGCATATTAAATAGGTCCCAACAGCTAGATATGCATTATGATGGAGCCCAAAGGCTGGTGAGACTGAGTGAATTGCTCTGGAAAGTGTGTGACTTGAAATTTTCACACCAGTGAGAACTTTGCCAAGCATCTACATCACTATGCTCGACGCGAAATGGAAGCCCCATGATAAACCCACCAATCGCCCACAAGTAAAACGGCAGAAGTGCACTGAAGATGCACCAGCAACCACTGCAAAGCCAATGCAGCAGACATCACGCCAGAATCTTACACTTGCTGACTGGTTCTTCATCTATGCTTACATTGATGCCCACCCAGACACTTCACAAGCTGACATAGTGGAGCACTTCCGGACACGCCAAGAGGGTGCACTAATCTTCACTCAATCAATGTTATCTCGTAAACTTCAAGAACACTCCAAAATGGAAGCTCGTGCAAATGACAACCCCATTGCCTTGTCATCAAAGCGGCCTTGAGTTGTTACCAGGCCAGATGTTGAGTGTGCACTCATGCTTTGGGTGAGGGATATGGAGCAGAGGGGTGAAACAGTTTCTGGTCCAATGCTGAGAGAGAAGCGGAAGAGATTTGAAGAGAAGTTTGAGGTTCCAGAGGCCGAGAGACTGTCAGGGGACAGTTGGGTACAGTCATTTTGTAGAACTTACAAAATCTGTGAAATTCGCCGCCATGGAGAGGCAGCTTCAGTTGATCTGACTGCTGTTGAGGCTGAACGACTCCAATGCTGACAGCTTCTTGCCAATTACGCTCCACGAGATCGCTTCAACATGGATGAAACATCATTTAACCCCTAGTGAGTACTTGCAGTTATCTTATCGAATCTAACCTGATAATTATTATGATCTAGTGCTCCGCCTGACTGTGGCCTTGCTACGAAGCAGCTGAGTGGAAAAAAGAAAGAAAAATTTCGGATTCCTATTGGTGTTGCATGCAATGCAGATGGGTCTGAAAAACTTGACCTATTTTTTGTTGGAAAGGCTGCTAAACCACGATGCTTTAAAAAGAAAACTCCGGAGGAACATGGATTTTATTACCATCACAATAAAAAGGCTTGGATGACCCGTGAGCTTTTCGAGGAGTAAGCTCACTGTTTACCTTACCAACTCACTAATGATTATGTAATCAGATGGGTGAAGCCACTCGATCTGCGGATGAAACAAGCAAAGCGGCACATTCTTTTGTTGGTTGATAACTTTTCTGGTCACTCCATATCATGAGCCGTCAAATATCCAACTTGAGTTCTTCGAGCCAAACATGACACCCTTTGTCCAGCCATGTGATGCTGAAATCATACAGTGCTTCAAGGCTTTATATTGATGTAATTTTAGCAGGTGAGCAATTGATCTCAATGAAGCAGGTGACAGAGAAATATATAAAATAGATCTGCTCGAAGCAATGGTACTGGCAAAAGAGGCATGGTGCTCCATAACACCAGAGACCATCCAAAACTGTTGGAATCACACACACATCCAGCTGTAAGTCATTGACCCATCTTTTTGACCATAAATTCATTTTATTTTTTAATACTAGGGAAAGCTATGCAGTGAATGGTGGATTGGATTCCCTCGTGGACTTACCTTCATCATCTCAATCAACAACCCCACACGCTGATCCTCTTGCTTGGAAGATTATCTATGAATTCACAACCACTGACCTATCCCTGCCAAACACCGAAATTCGACTCAAGGTGCACCTTGGGAATTGCTTCATTGACGCTGACTGGCAACCAGCTCTTTGTGCTGTCATGGATGCTGAAGGTGATTTCAAGGCTGCCCTGAAGGCAATTCAACCTCTTGAACATGCAGCCATGCAGCAGCCAGGACTCAAAATTCAAATTTCGTGTTGTCTGAAAGAGCTACCTCAGCTCAAGTCAACCAAGAATGAGCTCATGCAGTCCATCGATGTCCTTAAGTCACGCAATCGCATTTTCGATACTCCACCAACTCTTGATGAGCTACTAGATCCTCCAGAAGAGGCTGAGATTCGTGAAATGGACCTGTTTACAATTGGTGAGAAGGGCGAGAAAGAGATTGTGGAGATGGTAGAACATGAGATGGCTGTGGCGAGGGGTGAGGTAATCGAGATCGACTCGGACGAAGATGAAGACCTGGTGGGGGCTGTGCATTACCAGGATTCAGGCGATGACCTTGTGTGAGCAGCTTGAGAGGACAGTGCTGGAATATGGTGAGGGCGAGGATTTGGCTTTGTCGAAGCAGTTGTGTCGTTTCCATGCACACTTACGGGGACAGGAATTCACCAGCATGAAGCAGATGACGTTGGATAAACATTTCATACCCCGTACTAGTATGTAGTCCCAGTAGCGCTAGCACCCGCTGAATGGACCTTGTGGTGTTACGTGTCACACTTTGTCACTCATTGTCACACATCGTCGTCGTGCATATCCATGGTAATGCATTGGGATTGGCGGGTCCTGAGGTTATGCATTATGAGCATATCAACTGTACAAACTCTTTCCGCAAGACGCCCACCTTCTTTGATCATGTTTCTTGTGCTATGAGGGAGTTGGCGGTAGAACATAAGTAGTTATATAGCCCACAATAATCACCCTGCCTCCTCGATGTCATCATCTTCTAGCCACCACCCTTTCCCCTTCTCATTCTTCATCCCGCTTGGCACTCTCACATCCCCATCCCCATTCTCGCTCTCATCCTCACCCCCACCTTCACTATCTTCGTTCTCTCCCAATGCATCTCCCCCAAGGACCCCACTCGTCCACGGCACACACGAGAATAACCTATGTGTCCTCGGCACCTGTGGGTAGGGCCTGTGCTCATGCCGATATCGAGGCCCGCTCTGCGGCGTTACATTCGGTGCAGTGCTGTTATACCAATCGACCGCACGTAGCCAGCCCCCCAGCTCTGTTGCAATGCTAGTATGGGTCCACTTCCCTAGCGATATTGATGTGACCTCTTCATCTTTATCTTTTTCTTCACCACCACCCACCCCTCCGCTTCCGCCTCTGCCCCCGTCTCGCCCAAGCCACCCAAGAACGTCCCCGAGCGCATTCCATGCTTCCATCTCCTTGGCGCGCAGGTCGAACCACGCGGGCTTACACACCTTTTGGCCGGCCCTTAGGACTGGCGTTGGAAGTGAGTGAAGTGTGGACAGTGTGAGCGTTGGGAATGCATATGGGGTGCTCGTGAACTGGGTCTGTGGCGTGAAGTTGCCTCGTTAGCACAAGCTCTGGATGTCAGAACGCTACTGACCCCACTAACGCAATCTACCCAACTGAGACCTTCACATATACCATCGCATTGATCGATATCTGTACAAAACTGGGTGTAGTTCTGATGAATGTAGGTTCCGAGCAAAAACGAGTCGATAGGGGATTCCATTGTAAGGGTCTGGAAATGAGTGACAACAAGCAGAACAATATTAATTGTATTGGATCAGCCTCGACGCATATAGGTAAGTCTCACCTCGACGCACACCCGGCTGGCCTTTCGGTCATGATGCGAGAGCCACACAGGCAGAAGTAGCGGATCGATCAATTGTGCATCCAACTGGCGCTCTTTCAAGGCGTCCTTCGCCGACAAATGAGCAGCAGGCGGGTCAAACTTACCTGAATCAAAGTGGCCAAGATATCAATGCCATGCCATTAGCAAAACAGAAATTACACAACGAGTCAACAACACGCACGTTTATTATATAGAATCTTCCCCATCAAGTGGAACAATACCAAACTCTGCTCACGCATCGTCACCGCTGCCAGCACCACACGGGCATTTTCCGCATCCTGGGTGCCACTTGCGCCTCCATCCGTCTTGCGACCTCCCCTCTTTTTTTTTCTTTTTGTCGAGGGGAGGTCAACAATACACGCGAACTGGAGCGCCATGATCGCGCTTCGGATATCGCCATTGGAAGATTCGACGATGACATCAAGGACTTCTCGAGGTGGCTGCTCACCTGCTCTCCCAGACGAGTCCCGAGACCCGTGGTGTAAACTGAGCAGGGCCTGAAGGGCTTTGGTCATTAGCGTTGGCGCAATCGGGTTAAACCTACATTGCGTCAATTTCAAGTGGTCATCAGAATATGTATCATTAGAAACCGAGGCAACGCGGACAGTGCAAAAAAATATCAGTACCACATACCCTATACGCGTCACATACGGACTCCTCAATAATTCAGGCCCTAATACATTCCGGATATCCAGCACCTCCTTAGCCCTTCTTCTCCCTCCGCCGCCCCCATCATCCCATGTCTCGTCATCTGCTTGTTCAGCACGAATACCCGAGTCTGACAAGACGATGACGATCGGTGGACCCGATGTCGCAGGCGAATTAGTCGCTGGAATGCACATGGAGTGCAACGCTGCCTGGAAGCGCGCTTGAGTGGGTTGGTGAAGGAGGTTCGGCAGGTCTTCAAGGAGAATGAGTTGGCGCTTGATAGAGGACTGAGCGCTGGTATGGGGGTATGATTGCAAAGGCGAGGGGGATACGAAAGGCGGTAGTCGAAAGGCGTTACAGTTACTTCCAAAGATACTGTTGCACGTCATTGCACGTGTGAGGAATGCCTGAAACTTGTCGAATAGGGCTTCTGTCTTATCCCGTAGCTCATCTGCAAAAAATGATTGCTATGAGAAAGAAGGAACAGAGCGATGACTTAAGAATGCAAAAGGCTCCTGCACGAAGGAAGAAAAAAAAAAAAAAAAAAAAAACATCCTCATAGACCTACCATTCATGCCAAACCCCTCGTCCGTAAAACTGGAAGGCCCGCGTTGACTCATACCATTCCGCCACTCCAAAATCTCAAAACCAAGCTCTCTGGCCAGAACGCGCAACGTGGCAGTTTTCGCAGTGCCAGCCGGGCCAGTCAATGCGAGGATGCGCTATGAAACGCGAATGCGAGCGGGAAGGATAGTATGAGCTTTGGTAACATCAAAAACGCTCTATCGATGTGAAATCGAGACACGTACACGATACTTTGTTAGTTTGGCCGATGGTCCACCTTCAAAGGCTTCGAGCAGCCAACGACGCACGTCCTCAACTTTACGTTTGTGGACTGCTAGCTCCGCCTTTGATCGTTGAATTTCATCGAGATTGTGGGAGAAAGCAATTCGAGCACGTTGGCACGCACCGAAAGTTGGAATATCAACATCCAACTTGGTCAGTGAAAGGGGTGATAAAATGCAGTTAATGTCGTTTTACCTCGGACGTTGGCTCGTACTTGTCCACCCATAACTGATCGTCATCGCCCTCCAATGACCCAGCATTCCCCCACTTTCTCTTCCGTTTGACATCCACGCCCACATATTGACCCAGGGAGAGGATATGGTTTGCGACATGCGAACGAGCTGGAGCAGCTTGTGAACTCGAACCCGTAGATGCATCATCCGTCATCACATCAAAGATTGGAGGATTAGAGAGCTGTGGTGGATAACCCGAGGGGACATGAGCTCGTCCAACTTGGAACAGAAAGTGTAGCGTGAAAGAGACCAGGACGCACCGAGAATGCCCCGGGGCGGGACTTGTTTGTGTGAAGTTCCGAATCATGATCACTGTCCCGACTTTGGAGTTTGAGTGTCTTGAATTTTGTCTTGATGTTCTTTTTGGTGGACAAAGCGGATGTTGGGTTCAGAGATTTCGAACTTGGTTTGCGGGACATGGTAGTAGGCGGTAAAAACATAATGCACAGGCTTCAAGCAAGTGCAACAGACGGAATGCCGAACCTGAGTGGCTTCGTTGCGCGATGGTGTAACTTATAAGCAACGAACAAGAGGAATGGCAATTGTACTAGTAGGAATTATCCGTGATTAGTGGGATTCGATTACGGATCAGCCACCAGCGTGTACTATATCCACCCACGGTCTCTTGTGCTTGTATATCCATCCCTCGACATTCAGTCCTCTTGAGTCCCTCAGCCATTCAAGTTTCCAATGAAAACATCTACCTCAAAATCCACAGTGGACCCTCAAGGTACTTTTGCTGACTGTCATCTATATACTGAGTTGACTGGACATCCAGTGTACCGTGAAGCTAGCGCACCAGGCCAGATAATTTGCCTCATATGCCCCAAGCAAAATGGCACTTTTCAGCTGATGCAACATTGTCATGTCCCAAGCCATGACAAATCCAGGAAACACCAAAACAGTCTTTTCAGACATGAACATGAATGCACAAGCCAGTCTTCCACCCCTTGTGCACTTTCAACACCCACCCTTCACACCACTGATTGCTATTTGAGTCTGCAGTCAACCAAGTATGCACATTAATTGCAGGCTATCCCTGATGTCGAGGTCTCAACAGCAGTGCCAACTGCTGACATGGCAGGGCCTTCAACCAGT
>KN825682.1:0-14753 GCA_000827395.1 Paxillus rubicundulus Ve08.2h10 | reverse complement strand
TTTGAGTGAGGTTGAGGAGAGGATGGATGCTAAACAGTATGTGGCCATTTGGGAGGGGGGATTGCTGCAGAGCATGGAGGATTCTGGAATTCCTGCAGATGAAGTCATCTTCCAGCAGGATAATGATCCCAAGCATACCTCCAGAAGAGCCCAGATCTGGTTTGAGGAGCAAGATATCAAGATTCTGAATTGGCCTGCTCAGTCTCCAGACCTTAACCCCATTGAACACACTTGGGGTCATCTCAAAAGACACCTCTCAGATTATGATAGGGGTCCAACAGGAGTTCATCAAATATGGGATAGGGTGGTGGTAGAGTGGGGGAAGGTTTCTGTGGAGGAGTGTCAGAAATGGATAGAAAGTATGCCCAGAAGGATTCAAGCAGTTATCAAGGCCAAGAAAGGTCATACCAAGTACCAAATACCCTATTTTATACAAAGTCAAACAACTGTCCCAATGAGTTGTCATTTTGACATGACTGCGATTTCATCAAGTGCTTACCAAATAATTTGATTCTTACACCAATAGAAAGCCAAGAGTGAGTACTTTACTTTATACATTCATTTGTTATGGCCTAGGGTAAGGGGTATTTGTGGGTATTGACTTTAGTGAAAAACATGCAAACATTGGGATGGTTGTTTGAGCCACTGTACCTGCAAAACAATTCTCAGTGACAGGATCTGCACACAAATCTGTTTGCAAGCAAGGCCACTCTTGTCCAACATTGTGTGCATCTGGCTTCCATAACCTAACTGTCAGACAGGATGGTGAGTGCATGAGTGTGATGCACCTGGCATGCAGATCCAACTTTCCAAAATATGTTGGTACTGACAGAATGCAGTGAACTCCGGAACTGGAACACCAACTCTGCACTTCTGAAACATCAGAGTTCATACCCCTGCTCTGCCGCCAGGCAGAACCGCTCAGACTTTAAGCATTCACTTGGAACTCGCACGGACCCTTATCATATTTCATAATCCTTTTCTTGTCATCGTTCCAGAGCCTCCAGGGACGCTCCATCACTTTCTTACATCACTTATTTCCTTTTCCCCCTTGTTCCTGTTCCTGTCCCCTTTATTGTCATTAGCGAGCGCTTCTCTGCCCACTCTGCTACATATATATACTTAGTTTTTACTTTGGATTCCTCAGTCATTCTTTGCCCCTCTCTGGCAGCGGCTGAGGTGAGTTTACTTTATACCTATCTATTACTCCTAGTTAATCCCTAGTAGTCTGGGCAATCACTGCCCTATTATAGTTTTTGTCAGGTACATGGCCCAACTGCTTGGACTTTGAAGTGCCAGAACACAATTTTTTGCTTGAGCCCTGTTGAAAGTCTGGCTTGGGCACTAATGGTTTCAGTCAATGGACAACCTAACTAGAATTACAGAAAAATGTGAAAACCCACCACAAGGATTAATTTGTGAAGTGAGTGCGTCAACATCTGCAATGTCCATGGCAAAGCTCTGTGGTGTGGTCAATACATTGGCAGCCGATAAGGGATTACAGTGGCCTGGTGTTGACTGTGTGGAATCAAATTTGCTATTTGAAGCCTTGGGTTCCAAAGGTAGTGTTAAGATCCAAATCCTCTGGGCTGTCCAGAGTTGTCAGAGCGAGCAGAGCAGACTTTGGCTTCACTTATGTGTTGTGCCCTTATTCGAGTTCAGTCCAGTATTTACAAAGGGGCGGAGGTACAGAGTGATGGCAGAGCAGAGAAATGGTGGAATGGAGTAGTAAAAAAAAGGGGTTTGGATGTCAGAGGGTCAGAGTGATGACAAGAAGACTAGCTTCAAGCGCTGAGCAAGGGACTTAGGATGGACAGGGAAGAGGAGTGATCAGAGTTGATATTCAAACTGCAGAATACAAAGTACAAGATGAGTTTATATACTCAGGGGACAAGTAAACACGGAGGGTACCAGAGTACCAGAGTTGAGTGGAATACGAGCCAGAAGTATCGGAATGAATCAAGAGGAGTCAAAGTGAGTCAGAATGGAGGTAATTAGAAGGTAGAATATTTGAGATGTCAAATGTCTGTCAAAGGTATCAATGATAAGAAATCAAGGTACAGGAATGGAAGTATTCGAAAGAAGTGGGAAAGCAGAGAAACGGAAAGGCAGAGACACAGACTTGCATATGGGCGGAAAAGTGGACTTGGTCTGGAGAGGGCTCTGGAGGAGCAGAGTTGACTTGTGTGACACAGGATATGATAGGTAGAGCAATTGTGGAAATGTTTTGGCAGGTGGTGGATATCCTGCAGCATTTCTTAGGCCTGCTGGGAATGTCAATGTTGGTGATGTCCATGGGAAAGTTCTGCAGTTCAGTCAGTATGTTGGCAGCAGATATTGGATTGGATAAGCCTGGTGTTGATTGGGTGGAATCAATGTTGCTATTGAAAGCCTTTGGTTCATACAGTAGAATGAGCATTGAAAGGTTCTGGTGGGTCATAGATATCCTGTGAACTTGCTTTGGCCCGCTGGGAATGACAATCTTGGTGGACATGGGTTGAGATGGTGGCCTGATCTCAGGGCATTGTTTGAGGTTAGCATTAACAGTCAATAAATTTGTTAGGAAATGTACCACCTGACTTCCAACGGTCTTGGGTGCCAATGAGATGACAAGACCACCAAGATGAGCTCAATGACCAGTTGCCTTGAGGTCATTTTTGTGGCCAGGATTTGGTTGGTCTGGAACAACTAGCTTGGAAATGGGCAGGTAAAGAGCCTCCATAGCATGTGGATCAATGCTGACAGAATTACCATCATTGTCACTTTGTTAGTCAATGGGAATATAGAAGCCAACATGAACTATGTCTCACCAGGATCCTTCTCCAGAAGGCTCTCAATCAGAGCATGCCCTGAGTGACCTCTGTCAACATTTTGGCAGCGATGGCACTGGTGATGCTTCATTCATGGGCAGTAGGTGATACATCATAGCTTTCAGGGCATGCTGTTCAGTGAAGTAAACACTGCATGTGTTGATGTATACTTACCCACTGATGTGAATCTTACTCTGTGAGTGTTCTGTGGCATTGTTGGTTGTAAAGGAGATGTGAATGCATCTGAAATGGAGGGTAAAGTAGTTTATAACACAGTATTTGGATTGCACAAGTGCCACAAGAACTATGTAAGCATGGGAATATGGATCCTTTTTTCATTATGAGACCAATTGGTTTGAATGTTCTCCTTGCTGAAACACCAACACCATCTACTTGCTCACATCACCAACTATGCCAAATTCTCATCTAAACAATGGATGCCACCTCTGCCAACAGTGTCCTCAATGCAATGGCAAATACCATTGTTGACCTACCTTGGGGCAAGGTACAGGAAGGAGAATGGGGCATGGCAGTTAAAAGAATGGAAAATGCTATGGTGCATCAGAAAGACATCTCACTCTAATTCAAGCTAACAAACTTTCAAGTCCACTAGAATGCTGCCCATGCTGTCATCCAGCATGCAGATTTGATCCCTGGAATTGTGATTGCTGTTGAACAGCTCCTCCTGCCAAATGCAACATGGACTCATTGCATGGCAATGATCAAGTGGATGCATGAATTGGTCACACACCATGCATGAGCGAGGAATGGAAGGATCATCCACATGGCATACAAATTTGGGACAGCATCTAACAACAACAAAGAAGGTTTGCAAAAACCTGAGGATGCATTGGCCATGGAAGAAGAAACAAGAGGGGAGGAAATACTGGAGATGAAGATGGAAGAGAATGAGGATGATGCAGAATACATGAGGGGACAAAAGGAGCAGGCAAAAGGGAAGAAGAGAGTGGATTCCATGGAAGGAGAGATGTCACTAGGAAAGAGGAAGGCAGAGTCAAACCTGGACAAGGGAAGCAACCACAGGCAGGGACAGACACATGGGTTGACTGCACAAATGACTGTGACCCAACCTGCCCTAGTTCACTGGCCTGGTGGGAGAATGACCACCGCAAAAAAGGCAGCTGTGATTCCTCAGCCCAAATGGATGACAAAGGTGCAATGGGCAGAACAGTGCAGGCAGTTTCAGGAGTGCAGGGACGACATTGAATCAGAAGACAAAGATTCCATGGGTGAAGCCACAGCAAGTTCTTCTGCCATTCCAGGGATTTCATCCACTTCAAACATGATGACCACCCCAACCTCCACCACAGTATCTATCCCCACCACTACACTGACTCCTGTGCCCACCCATTCTAAGGGCCAGAAAGGCCACCTGAGGGGTGCACCAAGGGCTCCCTTGGCAAATCAATCTGTGGACACATTCTCAACATGCATTGACCATGGGGTTCTCCTTCTACATGTGCCAGTCCCACAAGAAATGGTGTGAACAAGTGGGATCAAAAGGAGGGCAGTCAGCATCTCACACACACCAACCAACTGGGTCGAGAGCATCAGACACATGTTCACAAGGAACAACACCTGCCCCAACACCCACCCTATCTCAAGTGCCATCAGAGGTGGTGGTGAAAAGTTCACAACAATCCACCTGTGCCCCTTCATCTAAGCAGGGAACATTAATCAATATGGTGACATCCACAAATCCACAGGAATGTCCCATGGCAGAGTCCAGACCTACCAGGCTCACACTGTGCATCCCACCTCTCTGAATGTGCAGTAAGTCACTTCACACTCAAGCCATGGTGGAAGATATACTGACCACATTACAGTGGCAACTACCATGGGAATGGAAGCTGGCACATCAGGGTCAGAAAGCTCCCTAAAAGTAACTAACCACCAGTCTGCACTGCTGGAAAGCATGCTGAAGATGCCTGATAACATGGGCTTTGTTCCAGGACCTGCATATATGTTGAGCAGGCACCTGGTGGTGTTGCATCAAGAGCACCACACAGCATTGCAGTGGCTGAACACAATGGAGGAGGAGAATTGAGAGCTCTATGGCATGGTAACAAGGGCTCTTGCTTGAATTGAAGTGCTGGAGCAAGGGTTTACATCACTGGGTAGGATACGCAAGGCAAGACAGCAAAGTATCACAACTTTGTCAACTGAGCTTGACAGTACTGGGATGGGGTTCCTCTTTGAACCAGTGGGTTCCAACATCATGTCAGATGATGACTTGCATCCCACTGAACCCTCACATTTGCCCTCACCACTCCCACCATCAAACCCAATTCCAATTCCACCTGCCTTCAATCCTGGAATGCATTGGCACATCAGGCCCGCCATCATTTGCTCTACCACTCCAAGGCCTCCTTCCACAGCACCTTGAAGGCCATCAAACACCCTCCGCCCTTTATGGTGGGCAGCCAATTATATCCACACATAATCAATCATCACAGACATCCATCAGGCAAAGGTTGGTTCCTCCAGTGGAGGTTTTGGCGGGGACAAAGTCTGCTTCAGATAACAGCAGGAGTTCCAGTAGTGGATAAATAGATTACTGGACCACGTGTATATATTTTCTTTGGATCAATTACCTTCAGACATTCACATATGGCAGCAGTCTGATCATTGAGGTCAAAACCATTCAAGTATTTAGGGACCATAGAACAGAACACTTGGATGCCACTTTGCAGCATATTATCATTTTCTGCCTTTTCATGGTGGTCAACTCAGCATCATGCTTTTTGTGTTTGCTGGGCTTCTCCCTTTCAGCAGGTGTTGATATGACTTGTTGGCTTTGTACTTTGGCATTTGCATGGCTTCTCCTTTTCAGCAGGTTTCAAGTGGATATGACTTCACAGCTTTGTACACTGGCATTTGCACAGGTTCTACTTTTCAGTGGGTGTTGATGGCATTTTCACAGCTTCTACTTTTAAGTGGGTTTCCATAGCTAATCAACTGAGTCTTTGTGGCAGGTGACTTTCAGGTTTGCACAGCTTGTCCTTTTTGCAGGTTTCAATATCTGAATATGCTAGTGATGGAGTGTGCACCAAATCCACATTTCCTGCCCTTCTGCAGTGGTTGATTCAAGCATTCAAGTTCACTATCACTATGCTATGAGGATGCCCTTTTCTGCTGAATCTATATTTTCCACCTTTTGCTGTGCTTGACTCAGCCTCATGGATTTTATGTTTTTGTGCTGTCTTCTCTTTGCAGGCTTTAACATCTTCATATGGTACCAATGGAGTGTGCCTTGTCTCCTGACCTTTGATCAATGTCAACATGAATCTAGCAAAGAAGTAGATTGATCATCTGTACCTTTGGTTCCTACACCTGTCTCCTTGCTTTCTGGCAGATCCACTTGATTAGATGATGTGGCTACAGATAAACCCTGCTTAGTGGGTCATTTTAAAGTTCTTTATTATTGGGATGCAGGGTTCCACTTTGTTGCAACAGACAATTGAATTCTGTGGCTGGGTTGGATGATGGCATTGGGACTTGTGTGATGGGAGAAGTGGGTTTGTTAGGTTCAGCATCATTATCCGCATTGCTTTCCTGTTTGCTGCCAATTACTGGGACCAATGCTGGCTGGACCTTTTTTCAAGGTAGCCTTTCCTTTGCACATTTTAGTGGGCTGTGATGCTGCCAGTATTTGCATTGTGGCCTTCAAGCGGGTGGCCTGGCTTGATGGCCCCAATTCATTGGTGGACTTGGTGGGATACCTCTGACCCTTTCCTGCTGTTCCTGGAGTCATGTCAATTTGTGGGATATTCATATGGTCAAGCATGTATATTTGGTGGCTTCCTGGCATATTTAACTTGGGCCTTTCCTCCACCTTCTGCGCAACCCTCCATATTGGTGGCCAGGATTGTAGACCTATCTGAAGATTTCTTCCCAGTCCCTTCATTTCTGGTATTCAATACACTGGCTGCATTTTTTGCAGGTGCCTTGCCCTTGCCCTTCTCTTTCCTTTTGCCCTTTCCCCTTGTCAGATGCTCTATAGGGTGGCTTGAACTTGGGGCTTCAATGCCATCTTTGCTTTGGCGATCAACATCCTCTTTGCCCTCCATGCATTCCTGAAGGACTCCCATCTCATCTATCCAATGGTGGAACTTGAAAACATTGTCTGGATGATCCTTCTGGAAGCCTTGAATGAATTTGAGGAACTGAAGCCCCTCTGAAGTCTTCACATGGCTGGGATCCCTGCTTCATTGGGAGTCAGGGGGAAGATGTTTGGATGCCACCATTGCATTAATGAACTGGGGCAGTCTCTTGAATAGCACCACTGCCTTTGGGCAGGCACAAGCCACTCCTGCAGTCACAGTCAGTTAATGAAAACAATGCAGAAAGAGCTACCAACAGTAATGGGCAGTCAAGAAACCTTGAACCAAGGATTGCAGTCCATCTCGAATACTGCCCACTAGATAACCTATCCAAATTCCACCATCTGCTCATGTCACCTGGATGGTTGGATCAGGTCTTTTCCGCTTTGGCTTCTGCTTAGGATTTGACTCTTCTTCAGAGTCTGCATCATTTGTGTTTGGTTCTCCTTCAGGTGCAAAGTGAGTGCTGATGTATTTATCCCATGCCACACTAATCTTGTAGACACCCTGGAATCTCCATCTGCTATTTCATCATTGAAGTGGCCAATGTAGCTCTGTCAGCATGTTCACAACCCATCAGAGGCATGACTGACATGGCAGTGACAATGTCACCATCCTCCTGTTTCCAGCCTGCCATAATGACAACCTGCATGCCACAAGCCTGCCACATCTCCTGTGCAAATTTGCAGAAAATATTTTGCCCATGGGCCACATCTAGTGGCATTCCTATCAGTCTGTGGTGAGTGGTGAATGAATACACATCACTTCCACCTGTATACCTTGCCTTGACCTCATTTGGAGGACCATGATCCAGATTCCATTTGACCGCAGTATTTTTGGCCTCATCCCTTTCTTCCTGTGTTAACTGATTGACAACCCTCTGCACCACCTTTTGGTAGATCAAGAGAGCTTCCTTGGTTCCTGGCCTCTTTCCATATCTTTCCCAGATGACCTCATTGATTTCCTCTTTGTAGGCTTCTTGAATTATGGCCTGAGCAGTCCAGGAGCATCCAACCTTGATACAGCTATGGTTGGCCCCACTTCAACATTGGTTGTAGAACCACATTTTATAAGCCTTCAAAGAAAGTCAGAGGTTTCACTAAGGTAGATCTAACTTATAGAGCTGGCCATACATGGTTTCCAGAATTTTGCTTTGTGCAGCGCCTCTGGAACTCATCCATTGTGACTTTGCATTCATCATTATGTTGAGTTCCTCCTTGGAAACTCTTGCAGGCACCCTCTGGCCAGATTCTGCTACCACATCTATGTCTGCTCCTTCCCTCTCATTGTCCATGTCAGTACTGTTGTCCTCTTCCTCCCCCTCTCTTTCTTCTTGCATCTCTGGAGGCATGTCATCTGCCTCCAACATCAGGGCCTACTCCATGGTGAGGCTCTCATCTTTTCTGGAACTTTCAATGAAACTGTCACTCATATTTGATGGAGGATTGGTCTGATTGGTCAAAATATTGCATGGAACCAATATGACAACACCAAAAAGTTGGAAAGTCAATTTCAGCAGTCACTTGTCAATCAGTTCACCTCATGATCACCCTGATTATTTGCTGTTTACTGAGAACAAAATGTCCCAAGCTGTCAAACTTGTTTGCATTTATGAGTTGTTTAGCAGTCACTCATCATCTGATTCACCTCATTATCACCCTGAATATATCCTCTTTAATATCTATAAGTGGAGACATTGGTAAATGTCCTGTATCATAAATTAGATGTATAGGTCTTTGTTACCCATAAGCTCAGATCATGGCAAAGAGGAGAGTCAAGCCTGTGAAATCATCCAAGGGTGTTACAAGGGTTGCCTGGCAGACAAAGCAAACAACCAGAGGCCCTGTGGCCTGCTTGATTCCTGTGAGGCAGGGAACACCCACAGAAAAATGACCCATTACATATCTTCATCAACAGTCAACCCTCAAGGCTCTGCTTCATTGACCCCTCTGTGCACCTTGCCAGATGATGATGGTGCATTTGAATTTGACACTATGAACACAGAACCAATTCCAAGACTCTGTATTCCAACTAAGGTCGGTGAATGGTAATAAATGTTGGAGTGTTAGAGCATCAGCTGAAATCATACAAGACCAAAAATGATTACCTCCATCAGTGGGTTGATCATAGGAATGAGTACTTGGAGGCATTGTTAGCAATGGAGGCTCCACCAAATCCACAGAAGTGTTCAATTTGTGATGGAGACAGAATATACAGATGTCTGGGTTGTTTTTCCCAGCCACTGTTTTGTATGCAATGCTGTCAGCAGTAAAATTACATGCTGCCATTCCAATGGATCAAAAAATGGATGGGGACCTTCTTTGAAGATTCATCCCTTTGTCTGGTATGCATAACTAACAAGTCGCAATTGTCATGCAAGGCTGACAGATTTAGGTGGGTATTGTGCTTCATCTAGGTCACTGCAGCCAGCCTTGTCCAGCAGGGGTGCCCCAGGGCATGGACTCACATGCCAATGGAGTCCCCTTCCCTGTGGATGACATGGAATGGTGCACAGATGAACCAGATGATGTCCCACCATTTCTGCAGGTACTGCAGGTACTGCAGGGTGGCAATTTCCTTACTCTGGTTGATGTGACTGGCATTCACTTCTTGTGGGTCCATTATTGTGTCTGCCTGACTTCCCAGCCATTTCACATGCAGCTCTTGAAATTGGGTCTGCTTCCTGCAACCATTGATCAGCCTAAGACAGCCTTCTCATTTTCTGTCTTTAATGATTTTATCCATGATAATCTGGAATGTGGCACATCCACCAGCAACTATTATAACAAATTATGAAGGATAACTTCCAACATATTTCTGGATCTCGTGCCCATGAGTGCTTTCGTGGTATGTCTCTTCCTGCTACAATTGCTAATTCTCTTTGAAGGATTGCTACTGTGAACTCTTGCAAGCCTCCTGCCAATGGCAGCTCCTGAAATTGCTAAAGTGGGCCAGTTTTGGCCACCAACACAATTCCCCAAAGCCTGGAAGTCTGGTCCTCTTCTGTCCAACATGCCCCTGGCCTGGCATCAACATTTACCCAGATTTGACCAATGATCTCTCAAAGTATGTGTAATGTGTAATGCTCATCACATGCCCAGGATACTGACAGACATAGCTGGAAATATAATCAGACCCTAATTATGGATGGTAACTTCAAGGCAGAACACATCTATGACAGGCAGGTGGATCTGGCTCATGGATGGTTTGGGTTTCATGGTTAGCCAGTCACCATATCATGAATACCTAGCAGCAACCAATTATTCTTCAGAGGTATGCATGGTTTTTTTGTATCCTATGATTGACAACGAATCAATTTTAGAGAAAAGTGGTCTTTCTGAAATAACCACAGGGCAGTAGATCAGGCCAATTCTGTGTGTACATGGCTGGAAGCCACTGGGATTGGAGCTACAGCATGTGCCTGCCATGGCTGCTTCATCCCACATTTGGTTGTGGACTTTCTGAAAGGGGAGAGGTGCACTTTGGGCCAAATTTCACAGAGTTCTGTTTCTCTGCTGAACTGTGAATATACAGGTGAACATTTTGGCCGCAGGAATTTCAACAGACATGGCTTGGCCGCCTTAGCAGAGCTGGAGTTCCAACTGCACACCAGACAGGCGAATGACACCCTTCATTCCATCCATTTTACATTGGCAGATAAAGCAGTTCTATTTCACACTGAAGTTCATCATGCATCAAATCAGTCAGCAAATACCTGTGCTTGGGGAAAGGTCCATCAGGCAGATGTGGTGCTGTCTAGGCATGCACAAATTTACAGAAAATGCCAAAAAGTTATGGTTGCCCTGCAAGTAGATGAAACTCTCCTGGATAGGTATAAGCTGCTTGTCGACCAGGACCTAGAGGTCACAACTCCCATTTCTGATCCAAATGGGCACACAGCAGACCTCACCTGGTTTTGGACCATGGATATTCCCAGAGATGCTCAGGAGAGCAATTGGATGTCTGAATGTAGGTCATATATTTGCAGTGGATGATTCAGACTGAGAGAAGTCCCCAGTTTACCACATAAATTGGCTCTGTGCAAAGGCAGTCCAGGATAAATGGATTGAAGAGGTTGAACTCATTAAATCAGAGGTTCTGTGGACAATCAATTTTTTCAACTTGAAATTCAGGCAGTGGGAGAAAATGGGCACCCAAAGTCAGGAATGGGGAGCTGTGGGCCACACAGTATATGCAGCCCATCAGGCTGTCATATATACCAACCTCCGAGATCAATGTGCTACAGTAATGGGGGATGTAAATACCTCTGTTTGAATCAATGTGACCAGTGTTGTCAAACATTCTCAGATAATGAGGCACGTCAGCTCAACTCTAATTTGGAAAGGCATGTGGACATTGGCAGGATTTAAATATAAGTGAACATGCTATCTGTGCCAGGGATGACCAGTCCTGTCTTGTTGGAGTACTGCTATGTCCACCCAACATCTGACCATAAGCCGCCCTGATCTGTCTCAGTCCATTCTTCACATGTGACTATATTATCTTGGCTGCCAGATTGAGTCAGCTGTATCACACCTAATGCACCAACCCGATGAATATTGGCCTGACAATTGGAAACAGCCTTTAGACAGGGAATTTGTAAGCTGTTGCATTATATATATATATAGACATCAACATGATTCATTTATAGCAATTGCTGCATGCAATGCAGCAGATCCATGCCACTCGCCCAACCACTGCAATCCCTGTACCAGCAGTACAGGGGATATACAATGTTTCTTGCAAGAATCTTCAAATGGCACTGTGGGCTTTTGACATGTGGAATTGCATGATGTCCACAAATATCCCCACTTTTTTTGCACAATTTGGACCCAATTCTGGTGGACAACTTTCAAGGCAAATAGTGGGATAACAATGCAGAGCACAATGGGAACTAGGAGGAATATGACATGTGGGTGGATGCATTGACAAGTGGGCATAAATAATTCCAGGCAAGCATCATTCTCTTCATGGAAAAATGGTCAGAACAACCTTTCTTTAGATCTATGGCCCAAGCATGCTTCCCCTTTCAATTCTCATCAGCTTCAACAAATTGATGAAAGGGAAGAAGAACTGTTGAAAAGGTTGGAAAATGGGATGCAGGAGTTGGAGGAGTTTGACAAAGAAATTGACCACTTTTGGGGAAGAATATTGGCGGGCCCACCTGAATGTTCTCTAATCTCTCTATAGCATCCACACAGGCCTGCCCATTTTCGATCCAATGTTTCACAAGTATATTGTCGGGCCTGAGACAGTTTTTGTGGGCTCACCTGTGACAAAAACTATAATAGGGCAGTGATTTCCCAGACTACTAGGGATTAGCTAGGAGTAGTAAATAGGTATAAAGTAAACTCACCTCAGCCACTGCCAAAGAGGGGCAAAGAACAACTGAGGAATCTGAAGTGAAAAGTAAGTATATATATGTAGCAGAGTGGGCAGAGAAGTGCTCACTAATGATAATAAAGGGAATAGAAACAGGAACAAGGGGGGGAATGGAATTAAGTGATGTAGGAAAGTGATGGAACACCCCTGGAGGCTCAGGAGTGATCACAAGTAAAGAATGATGAGATGTAATGAGAGTCCACATGAATTCCGCATGGATTCCGAGTGGGTGCTGAAACTCCGAGTGGATCTGCCTGGCAGTGGAGCAGAGGTATGAACTCCGACATTCCAGAAAAGCAGAGTTGGTGTTCCGGTTCCAGAGTTCACTGTATTTTGTCAACCTGATTGTTGTCTTATCTCTCTATCACATCCAGGTGGGCCTGCCCATTTGTTGTCCAATGGTCCAACAATATCTTTGTGGGCCCGCCAGAATGTTACTGATTCCTTCTATCACATCTTGGCAGGCCTGCTTGAATGTTCATCCATAGGTTGTGTTAAGATGCTAAGTCCTCTGGGGTGTCCAGAGTTGTCGGAGGCAGAAGCAGACATTGGCTTCAACTTATGTGTTGCACCCTTGTCTGAGTTCAGTCCAATATTTACGAAGGGCGGAGATGAGGAGTGGAGGAGCAGAGTGATGGCGGTACGGAGTAGTAGGATGAGTTATCGGAGGTCAGAGGTCAGAGGGTCAGAGTGACGACAAGAAGGCTGGCTTCAAGTGTCAAGTGAGGGACTTAAGTTGGGCAGAGAGGAGGAGTGATCAAAGTTGATATTTGAACTAAGGAACACAGAATACAAGAGGGGTTTATATACTATGGGGACAAGTAAACATGGAGGGCACTGGAGTGCCAGAGTGAAGCGGGATGTGAGTCAGAGATGTCAAAGAGATAGGATTAAGTCAGGAAATGTCAGGAATCGGATTAATCGGAAGGTGGGAACATTAGATATGTCAAACATCTGTCAAAGATGTGAATGATAAGAAATCAAGGCACATGAACAGAAATGTTAAGGAGGAGGCAGAAATACGGAGAAATGGGAAGGCGGAGAAATGGAGAAACGGGAAGGCGGAGAAGCGGACTTGGTCTGGAGAAGCGGAGTTGACTTGCACGGCATGGGATATGACAGGTTGTTATGTTGCTCAATCATTCTTTGGAATCCATCCAGGCCCCTGTCAATCCCTGCCTGAAATTATATGTGGGCCTGCCTGTAGGTTGTAGACCATTGCAACTCAATACAATACCCACAGGCCCACACGTGTGTTTCAGCATTTGGCTATGTAATCTACTGCAGGCCTGTCCATATGGACCCCAAATTTTACTTGAATCACTGCTGGGACAGCCATCTCTCTTGGAAAATATGACTACATGGGCTCCTAGTGAGGGCATCAGGTTTGGCTCTGAGTTTTCTGGGGCAGAAGCAGATGACAAGATCGAACTGAGAGAGGAACTCTGACCAGCAGACTTGGCAGTGTGTCAGGATTTTGGATGTGGAGAGATACTCAAAAGGTTTTTGTGGTCATGATGATGTTGACCAGAGTTGTGGAGCGCTCAAGGTAGTGGTGCCAGGAGCAGAATGCTTCATGGATGGCAAGGAGTTCTTTGTCATGGGTGTCATAGTTGAGTTACAGAGCAGTAAGGGTCCAGGAGTAGAATGCAACTGGGTGAAGTTGAACTGGAGCAGAGGTGAAGGTGTCTTTCAAGCACTGGAAAGTGGAGTGGCATTCATTGGAGAAGTTCCATGGAGCATTTTTCCAGGTGAGGCAGGTGAGCAGAACAATGATGTCAGAATAATTGAAAATGAAGTGGTGGTAGAAGTTGGTGGAACTGAGGAAGGACTGCATGTCTTTGACTTTCTGAGGTTCTGGCTAATCAGTGATAGCTCTGACATCGTTGGTGGACATAGTCAGGCTGCTAGGGAAGAGGAGGTATCCAAGGTATTTGACAGAGGAGGTATGTGTAGAAACATAACAATAGGTTTAAAGGACCTGTAGTATACCTTGGTATGTAGTCACTAAGGTAGACTACAGCATGATGCCTCTGAGCTAAGTACATGATTACCTAAGCTATATGCATATGTTTGTATTCCTACAGTATGGAATTTACATTTCTGTGTCGCTACTGCGAATCACATGACGATGGCATAAGAGGTTCTCACAGTGACTGACTCCCACCGTGAGAATGTATGGCAACGAAAAAGTGCAGGCAGGTGTGCCGAAAGGCCCCTGTGTGCCAGAGCGACCTGTGGGTCTAACAAGGTGGAGCCTCCCACCCCCCACTCGTTCTACCCAATTTGCAACCAATCCAGCCTGGGGTAGTCACTCTTAACAGTCATGGCTATGACTTGAGTCAAATCCCTAGGTAGGGCATTAGATTGGTAGTTGGTACCCTAAGCATTGGCTGGATGGACTAGTGATAGGGGCAGTGGCTGTAAGCCCCCTGAT
>KN825681.1:0-10832 GCA_000827395.1 Paxillus rubicundulus Ve08.2h10 | reverse complement strand
TTGTATCCAAGCAAAGTACAAGGTTTATATACAGTGTAGAAATGTGCACGGACCAAGATGAGAGATAAAGGCTATTGGAAGGAAAGGGAAAGAACATCATAGAAGGAACACAGCCAAGAGACTTTAGCTTGAGAGACTCGTTGGACAATTACCGAGAAAGGAAATAGATAAAGAAATGGTCATGTGATCAAAGAAAAGAAAACGATAGGGGTTGTCCAATATATCGTAACATTTACCATCTCATGGGCAGCCTTTTGCCACCTGATGGTCATGATCCCACCTATGCTCAGTTGGACATTTAAGATGTAACCTAGAGCTAAAGCCAGAAGTCTTATTGGAGCTTCATGATATGATGGCAACTCATCACCCATATGTAAATGTCTACAAACATGTGGGAGAAGCCACCAGAGCAACATACAGATGTTTGTGTATCTCCTGTTCTGCTCCTCCACTGCCAGTTTCCTGTATGCCTTGCTTTTGCAATGAATATCAACAGGTCTCAAGGACAAAGTGTCCAACATGTTGGATTAGATTTACATACTCCTATTTTTTCTCATGGACAACATTATGTAGCTCTTTCCCATTGTACTCATCCTCATAACACCCAAGTTATTTTTCCACAAGATCAAAAAAAAATACAAAAACCACAAATGTTGTATTTACTGAAGTACTTAGAGGTTTGATGAAGGTTTGATTGATCAAATGTAAAAGCTTGCAATTCATCCTCATTGAACATATGTGATTCTATCTTAATTGAAATGTGATGTCCAAGAAGAAAATAAAAGTGGCATAGCCCTAATCCCCTTTTCATGTAAATGTGATGAAGTAGGAGGCACAAAAAATGAAGAATTTGAGGAATGGGGTTCACCTCATTCCTTGGCCAGCAAGCAAACAATGAGGTGAACACCATTCCTCAAATTCTTCTCCATTTTTTGTGTCTCTGATTGATATGCCACCTTGCTTACTGATTTGAGAGGAATTAAAAACTTGAAGAGCAGGAGAAAAAAAAGGGGGCGTTTCGCGCGAAGCGTGGCTAGCCACAACCCATGTTGTGACGAAGTCACAACGGTTCACACCACGTGGCCTGTGGAAGCCAACCCTAAAGTGGCTACAACCAGTTGACTGTATCACCTAGCACACCTAGCGTATCGAAAATCAAGACCGTCGACGTCGGCGCCATTCTTCTCTCAAGAATCCCAACATGGTCAGTTGCACGTCCTCAGCCATGCTCAGAGAGCCAGTCGCAGCGGAGCACGGCACGCATCTGGAGCTGCCAATGGATGGATGTTGTCGGTCTCAGCTAGATACACTGAGACCTTGACCTGCTTTTAAACAGTTTATTGACGTTCAAACGCTGACGCTGCTCTCTGTTCCACAGGCTCGTGGACCCAAAAAGCACCTGAAGCGCTTGGCTGCTCCATCCTCATGGATGCTCGACAAACTAAGCGGCACCTACGTGAGCATTGCTAGCTTTCCATATGGTCATTTAAGGCTGAAACGTGGTTTTGTCACTATCCAGGCTCCCCGCCCATCTCCTGGTCCCCACAAGCTTCGCGAATCCCTTCCTCTTACGATCTTCCTCCGCAACAGGTTGAAGTATGCTTTGACTGGACGCGAGGTTATTACAATCGTCAACCAACGCCTGATCAAGGTTGATGGGAAAGTCAGGACCGATCCCACATATCCCACTGGCTTCATGGGTGAGCTAAACTGCTGCCTATGCTCCCGCAGTAATTTAAACCCATATCAGATACCATTTCCATTGAAAAATCCGGTGAACACTTCCGTCTGCTGTATGATGTCAAGGGTCGCTTCACTATCCACCGCATCACTCCAGAAGAGGCTACCTACAAGCTTCTCAAAGTCCGTAAAGTCGCCCTTGGTGCCAAGGGCGTTCCCCACATTGTCACTCACGATGGACGAACCATACGCTATCCTGACCCAGCTATCAAAGTCAATGACACCGTCAAGTTTGACCTTGAGCAGGGAAAAATTACTGAGTTCGTCCGATTTGACACTGGAAACATCGTCATGATTACTGGTGGCCGTAACATGGGTCGTGCTGGGATCATTGTTCACCGCGAGAAGCATATCGGGGGATTTGATATCGTCCATGTCAAGGACTCTCTCGACCGTACATTCGCCACTCGGTATGTCGTATCATTTACTTCCCAATGGGTACGATCTGCAACCGCGGTTTCTTACAGCATTTCCAACATCTTCGTCATCGGTGAGGGAACAAAGCCTTGGATATCGTTGCCCAAGGGCAAGGGTACCAAGCTTACCATATCCGAGGAGAGAGATTTGCGGAGGAGACGGGCTGCTGAGCAATAGCTATTTTGTCTGTTTATTCCGTCGCATTCCAACCTTGGGCCCCATGTGTATGCCTCTCATGATGACAAAAATATAATGCATGGTGGATATGAATACAGTATAGTCATCTGCCACGTACACCCAGCGAGTTTCGATGGTTATGTGGATTCATTACAAGGGCTACCAGTAGTCAGCTGCTCTGGGCTGTATAATAGACAACTTCGTGCGCTTCTTCTCTGATTCCCATCGCTCTATCCACTTTGCCATCCTGTCCCTGGAGTGCTCGCTCCCGATGTTTACGGTGGCTATAATTTTACCCCATTCAGAAGACATCGCAAAACAGGTGAGCTCGAAAAATGAGCTGTGCTCTGAGTATGGTACGCCAAATATCTGGATTGTATATGTCGACTTCTGCATCGGCTTGAGATCTGCGTACGAGAATAGTCGTGACTGGCCGCGCGAGATGATCGTTGGGATGGAGGGACTGAGGTAACTGCCAGATGGTGAAGTGTAGCTGAGAACAGGTCAACACAAGGAGAACAAGAGACCCAAGAGTAAAGGCGCACGTCCACCCAGTCGGCCTGAACCCGACAGCCCTCGAAAACATACCCTTGAATCTCTGAACATAAGACTTCAGTCTATCTGACGAAATCATACTCAGAGGCAAGAGGTGCACGCCGCCCTCGATAGGATCCGATGTTAGAAGCGCATGCAGCTCTGAGTCACTCTGGCATCGAAGTATGGCCGCCTTGCGTGTGTCACAGTAGATCTTCGTCTGGAGGGCTTGAGCAATCGCTGGAGGTTGGAAAATTGTATCAAACCCATATAAACGAGAGTCTGACTAAATGTCCACCTTTGACAATGCGTTCTTTGCCTATCGAATATGTGCTGCAAGGGAGATCAGGTGATGATCGGCTAAGATAGGTTTCGTATCTACCCCACGATCACGAGGACACGCCCCACCGGTGCTTGTTGTTCCTTCCCCCCTGCAGTGATTGGAAGGACCATCCACGCATCCATCGTGGAATCCCGTTTCCTATTAGCATCAGGAATGCCCACTACCTGACCAGCCACGACCCTGCGTGCCAATTCTGCGCAAGCAGATATGACAAGCGGCTGAGGAGGGAAGGTGTACTGCAACAATCATTGAGTCCAACCAATTTGTCAAGACAGTGCGGCGAACCTTTGGGTCGAGATACGTAGTATCCAAATAAATGTGGTCAATATATTTTCCTTGCACTGCGGGATGAAGAATATGCTGGGGTGATGCCCGGAAGTCTCCACAGTGCAGGTATCGGAAAATTCTTGATGAACCTACAAACTGCGACTTGAGTGCACTGTCTCCAGCGTTGATGGTCTGCCGTCCCTCAAAGAAGAATAGGCATGATCCCGGGCAATGATTGGCTTCGATCAATGTCACGGTCACGCCTCCCGTGTTCGGTATCTCTGTGGGTGTGTCCATGGGGAGAGGGTGCAACCACTTGCGAGGGACAGCTAGCATGTGTATAATCAAATTTGCAGTCTCCTCTGCAGAAGTTTAGTCGAACTCTGATCAAGCTACCCACGTACTGACCTGAACAATAAATTGGACCGCTCTTCCAATTAGATGCGAGATTGGTATAATGATCAGAATGAGCATGGCTGTGAGTGGTCTAATCAGTGTAATTCTCATCAGAAACACGTGCTGGGCGAACGTCAGAAAATATGCAGTCACACGGGGGATGGTGCCATAGCGAAAGGCATCCACTGCAATGGGCATCCCTTGTAGTACTTTGTAAAAGGGAGCTTTTCTGCGATTTCCCCTGCTTGGCTTGCAGTTATGGCCTTCGATGGCATCAGCTTCTTTCCATGCCTCGTTCTGCTTGTGTGAAGTCATGAGCATGGAAAAGAGATTGCCACCTTGTCCGCTGGAAATTTTACTTTGGGACGCTGCGTGGAACATCACCTCGGGTTTGACCACACCTGAGATCGGTACATCTTCGTTCATGCCCAGATTTGTGACAGAGACGTCGGTCGACATGGACATATCAAGGCATTGGTTGACATGCTTCTGTACTTCCTGGAATCGCAAACAAATCAGTCCATTGCGGGTGAAATACTATCCCTGACACTGACAAAAACAGACATCCCCGACAAAATTTCATTACAGACTGGGCAAACGCGTTGTTCGGTATTGCGTTCGTTAGATGATCTTCCGCCGACCCCAATGACCATTTCAAGGCTATCATCGTAAACATTCATCGTCTCCAGAGCAGCAAGTTCATCATCGCCAGCACCCCACTCAAGCATCGAATGATTAACTTCATCCTCGATCGTCGCGGTTGGCGCATCTCCCTGTATGTCGAGGTCGATTTGACTACGCCCAAAGGGCGGTTGATTTCCTGTGTACATTGGTGTGGCATCGTTCTCAACAAAACTTGGATACGAACTTGCGGAAGTCGACCCCAGCAATGCACTTGCAACCCCAAACATGGAAGAAGTGGCCGGCTTTTCTTCTTCGAGCGCACTTGAGGGCGGTTGATGCAAAGAGGACCCCTTGCTCGCCGCCGTGATAGGAGTGGCGGCGGACTGTAATAGCACAGAAGATTTAACGAAATTTATTGCAGACCCGTCGTCTTCTTGACTTGACGTGGCCGGGACCAGGGACTGAGAGTGCTGCGAGACTATGCTGGAGCCACAGGAGCTGAACGCTACGATCTTTACCGGTGTATTCCCCTTCTCCTTCCTTGGCCCGTCTGTGTCGCTGTCGGAGTCGATGATAACTATATCTCTTGGTGCTGGTGGAACATCAACCTCCTCTCTATGTCTGAGTGACACCTTGGTTTGTCGTGGCATTGGTATCCTCGCTTTCTTCGGCGAAGCCGCACTGGGAAAGAAGTCCAACAAAGTGCCATTCCAAGGCACTTCTTTGCGCTTCTTCGTTGACGGAGCCATATATCAGGCCTTTGGAAACACAAATTTGAAGCCTAGTCCTACTAGACAAACTGAAGAATTGAGGGAAGATGGTCAAAGTTCTGGTATGATGCAAGTCGTAGTACTGAGGTGGTTCAGATTTATCAGGGCCCGTTCGGCTTTCCGGTTTCGCAAGACCTTGCTGCGCCGAATTTGAAGCCTATGCTCTGTACAAGCGTAGGCCTTTGGTGATTGTAAGCGGACAGTTTGTGCGACAGCGCGTGAGTCTAGGCATTGCTTACTAATACAGAATGGAACTGAGTCGCCTAAGATACAGTGACTCAAAAAGGAAATGCACATACGTCACTTTTTGATCGTCTCGCCTCGATCACCTGCAACACTTTGATTTTAGTACTTCTTTTGATGTCAACGTGTTTCCTTATGTCTGTACTACCTCGCCTTGCAATATTAATACTGTACGTCAAAAGTAGAGTGAGTTCTGAGGGTAATGGTCTGGAAGGTGCTGTGCATTTCCTTTTTTGACCATATACCTTCCTACAAAAACCCACTGTCCCACATCCTGGCAAAAGCCCCAGACCCGAAGACCACCTGTATCTCGTCCTTAGGCCTCGCTATCATCTCTATGCCATGACGAAATACACTTCTCCAACCATGAAGGCTCATATTTGTCAAGACAGAGATGCTGGCATGACACTTGCTGATGCTGCAAAGAAGTATGCTCTCCACTGTACTACCATTGAGCATATCCATGATAGATACTCTAAATCTGAGGACTTCCATCAGGTTGATCAGAAACCAGGTCAACAACGTTTATTCACCACCCATGACACTCGTCATGCTGTCCGTCTTCTCGCTTGCAGTGAGGCACATGATGTTACTGACCTACAAAGGAAGTTTTTTCCCGCCATCAACACCCATACCATCAGAGTTAGGCTTTGACAGTGTGGTCTGAAGGCTTATGTACAGCGTACAAGGCCTCTCTTGACTGACACTCACCAGCAGAAGAGGTTATGCTGGGCACAAGCCTATGCTGACTGGACTGTTGATGACTGGAGACAAGTCTTGTTCTCCAATGAGTCAAAATTCACTCTCTTTGGCACAGATGGTCATGAATGGTGCTGGAGGAAGCCTGGAGAAGCTTTTGACCAGCGCTATGTCAAAAAGGTGGTGAAACATGGTGGTGGGAACGTCATGGTGTGGGGCTGTATAGCTGCTGAGGGAGTAGGGCGGATTGTTAGGCTTGAGGGCAACATGGATGCAGCGCTGTATGTCCAAGTCCTTGATGAGGACTTTCTTGGGACCCTTCGTGACCTCGGAATTAAGAAAAAAGACATTTATTTCCAACAAGACAATGATCCCAAGCACACTTCCAAACTCGCCACTTCCTGGTTCGAGTGGAAGAATGTCAACAAACTCACCTGGCTGCCAAACAGTCCTGATATGAACATCATTGAACATGTATGGACTGTTTAGAGTGCCGTGTGCGCAGCCACCCTCAGCTACCATCTAATCTCAGCAACTTATAGGAGGCCTTAGTAGAGGAATGGGGGGAGATTGATGAGGATTACATTACAAAGTTATATGACAGCATGCCATCTTGAGTTCAGGCATTGTTAGAGGCCAAGGGGGGTCACACTAGGTACTAAGTTGTTTTGTAGCTTCAGCTCATTGTCTTCGCTCAGTATGCATGTAACTCTTGGTGGCATTGGACATCAAAAAATGAATTGCACAGTGCTTTTTTCACATTTCACTCTACACAACTTCCTATGGCAGTTTCTTGCAAGTCACATGGGTTGGATTATATTCTATGGACACCTGGCTATCGAACGAGCCCGATATCATGTCTTATGGTGGGGTGGTTGAGGAGGATGACACAGTCAAATAAATCATGTAATGATGTGCATTTCCTTTTTGAGTCACTGTATCTTACTTAGGAGAAAAGCTTCTCATGTTCCTGGCACCTGGCTGGTCAATGTTGCGTGCATAGCATCATGTGATTGAATACGCACAGAGAACCTGATGTATAATAAATCCTGGAGTTCAGGGAGCCCATTCGCTTGGTCGGCTCCTTGGAAGGACTCCCAGGGTTCACCCACATCATGCAACTTTTGTAGGAACTAAGACGAGTAGCAAGTCTCAGTACCACTGACAAGGTATCAGACAGAGTTGAGGTATGATCACACAGGCTACTGAGTATATAACTAGTCCACATGTCTGTAGCATGTGATACTCTAATCCCCACTGGAATAAGTGTCAACACTGCCCCAAGATATTGTATGGGGTCATGGGATTCCCAGAGTCCAACACACCCCCTCAGCAAGACACTAATGAGAGCAAGATGCAATGCTGATTGAAGGTGGGTTTCAGCAGAGGCTTCATGAGAGTGTCAGCAATGTTTATATGCATTGGAATCCACTGTGGTGTGAAGGTTCCCTGTGCAATGTAGGTTCAAATGAAATGATAATGGACATTGATATGATTGGTGCAGCTATTGTTCAGTGTGGTGTTCAAGAGCAACAAGGTGCCTGTGTTGTCAATGTGGATGCAAAGGGGGAGGGGGATTGGTTTTTTGAACAACTCAAACATTGATTCAATCCATAGGCCCTCCTGAACACATGCTGCCAGAGCCATATACACCACTTCAGTGGACAACAGTTGACTGTTTCTTTGAACTATGTGCAATTGGTCCTCTGTAGAAGAACCAGATGTATCTGTCATGGAGATCCAACCCTCAGGACATGTTGCCCAGTCAGAATTGCTGTATGCATGAGGTATAGTGTCCACAGTAGGGTTCCTATAGTGACAGTGTAGCCCCATCATTTCTTTCAGGTATCAGATGACTTGTTTCCCAGCTGTGTAGTGTCATGCCTCTGAGTGGGCACACTGCTGTGACAGGTGTTGCACTGTGTGCACAATATCCATTTGTGTGCATGTTGCCAGGTACATTAGCTTGCCGACTAGCTTTCAAAAGGCATGCTCAAGGTTCAGAATGGCAGAAGTTGTCTGTGTCATGACCAAAGGAATGATTCAGATCCATTGGGAGTGATACCAGGTTTGTGTCTGACATCTTGTACTGATTGCAGATGTATCTCCTTCATTTCACAGTCTTGCTTGATTTTGATCCTGAGGTACATTGTCACTGATTCCATGTCACTGATTCTGAACCTCTCTCCTATCTTCCCTTTTACCCAGTCCAAAATCTTCCTGTTGGTGCTTCCTCCCAGTCCATTGTCAACATGCCAAATGATGATACAAATGATTCTTGTCCCATCCGCTTGGGTCATGTTGTAAATGAAGACTGCCAAATCAGCTTTTGACTTCAAGAAACCTAGACCAATTAGGACTGCTGACAAGAGCTCATACAAGTCTATTGCTGCCTGTTTGAGACCATAGAGTGAAGTGAGCATCCAGTAGACAAGTAGGATCCCAGATGGTCTGAAACTGTTTGAAACCTTGTGGCTGCTTCATGTAGATCATCTCCTTTAGTCTTCCATGAAGAAATGTCTGTTTTGTATTGAAGCAATCTAGTTCCCAGTCCTCCTTTGCTATGAGTGCAATGAGGAGACAAATTGAGGCCTGCTTTGCCACTGGTGCATATGTTTGATGAAAGTCAATGCCTGGAATCTGTGAGGAACCCTGAGCTATGAGATGTGCCTTGAACTTTGGTCCCCCCTTCAGGTCATGGGTTTTGAACTCAAATACCCAGCAATTTTTGACCAGCCTTTGTCCTGGGGGGCCTCCACCAGTTCCTATACATCCATTTCTTTCATCAACTCTAACTCCTTTTTCATTGCTGCCAACCAGCTCTCTTGGTCCAACTGCTTTACTGCTTCATCATAAATTACTGGTGGGATTTTCATGTTGTAATGTAGAGTTGCTGGGTTGCAATGTTGGTTGCTGTGAATTGAGAGGTACATGTGTTCAGTGATTATGAAATTGGCCTGGTTCTCTGCTGTTACATCTTCCTCATCCCTTGTGATTTCCACTGGATTCAATGTCTCTGACTCCTTTAGATTAGTCCCCTGACATGCTCACTTACTGATCCTCCAATGTTTCCCTTGCTCATGTGAGCCTGACAAAGAGTGACTAGGTGGGCTTTGTGGGTCTCTAGTTCTTTTCTGTGTGCCTGACCACACTCTGTGGGTTTAGGTGTTTAGATCATATGGCACAGGTCGAGAGCAGGAGGTGCAGGTGAAGGGGAGGGTACTGTGGATGCAATGTAAGGGGAGGTGTGGGGTGTTAAATCCCCTGCTGTTGCATTGCTCATGGAGATGGATGGGGTCATGGGTTTGAGGATCAAAGATGTTGGTGCATTGGTGAGTGACAATATCTGTAACTTCTTGAATCTGGGATTGTGATACATGGTGGAGCCTTCATTGAATATCCCATGAGTTGAAGAACAAACCAGACTGCATGTCTTGCAGTCACCAGCCCTGTACCCCATCTAGGTATCCCATTAAGATGGTTTCACACGAGTGAGGACCATTCTTTGCTCATTGCTTGGGAGGAATCTGTGTGAAACATTGTGAACTGAAGACATGCAAGTGGGAGAGATCTGGTTTGTGTCTGTGAAGCACCTCAAATGGGGTTCTATGAGGTTGAGGGGTTTGAGTGTGAGTCAGGTTCCAGAGATAACCAATGAGAAGTGCTGCCTTTCCAAAGTATCTGGAGGACAATCAAGCCTGAAAAAGAACTGCCAGAGCATGACCTTCTGTTGTTCATACCACATGTTCAGCTTTTCCATTCTGCTGGTGAGCATAACTCATGGATTTTTTATGTTCTATATGTGCCTCTTGCAGGGATAGCTTGAACTCTTCACTGATGTACTCCCCACCATTGTCAGTTTGTAGGGCTTTAACTCAACAATTGAATTGGGTCTCCCATCAGGTTTTAGCAAGTTTCCATGCATCAAATGCCTGATCCTTGGTCATGAACATTTGGATGTTGATGTTGATCAACAGTAGGCAAGATCAGCCAATCAAATCAGGGGGTTACTAATATTTATTTTGTTCATATGCTAAATATGTTCCTGGGGTTTGCTGTGCATTCATATTTATGACCAAGCTCAGAATGTGGTCAATATCTGTGGGAGAAAGAGGTGGACTGGCAGATTTCAAGTATGGTGAGCAACCATATTTAGAATATTATTACCCAAATGTGTGCTGCTCTCTGACATATGTAACTCTGACATATGTAACAAGTGGAGTCAAAGGGATAGTTCTTTGAGTGAGCAGCAGAAACAGTATGGCATCTTCCTTTTTCTGTGCTGTCATCATTGCTCACACCTTGCTCATCCTGCATGAGCCCTTCACTGATTGTTCTTTTTTTTTTTACAGACACTTACACTCTCATTACCCCTCAAGCCTTTCAATACTGACCACCCACAATGGCAGACCCTTCCAATGAAGTGTGCCTGGATTTCACCTCAGACTTTTACTGACCAATCATGAAGCCCTATTGACTAATTCTGAGAACAAACAGCAAGTCCTCTGCAACCTAACTCAGAATAGATACAGTGACTCCATAAACCATTGCAATGTTTGGCCTAAATGCAATGTGCAAAGCATATCACAAAAGGGCGTGAGAATCTCGCTTAGCTCTGGTGA
>KN825680.1:0-14798 GCA_000827395.1 Paxillus rubicundulus Ve08.2h10 | reverse complement strand
CTGTGGTGAGCTGTAGCAACCGTGGGAATCTGGAGTGCACTGTGGTGCAGCTGTGGCTCTGTGTGCTTGGCTATTGAAAAAGGTTGGTTTGCTGATGTTGGTAAGTATATGCTATGCAGCTTGGTCAAAGCACTGACCTTCTACTAGTATTTGTGAACCCTGGGCCCATCATGACATTCCCATAGGGGTATGGAGATGTAGGGCTGTCTTGAGAAGGATCATGAGACCAGTGCAAAGCAGGACCCATGAGTGCCAGGTCAATAGCTCTTGCTGACTCTTGCTGATTCATGGCTAGTTCTGAATAGATGGCAGCTTTTGCATGGCCCAGAAGCACATCCCAAGTTTCATTGGTGATTTGAAGATGGCCAGGGTGTCTGAGCATGTTGTATGGTAGATATGGATGTCATGTGAGGCTAAATGCACTGATATATGGACATGTGATGTAGATGACATAGACTCACTTAATCAAACTTTTATTAGCTGTCTATCAGTACAATTTAAGGTCTAATTAGGTGGTCAAGTAACTACTTACATGCCACATGACAAGTCCTCTATGGTGCTGTCCAGTTAGTCACCACCAACTTAGCACAGTGGCCAAATTGTGTCAGGAGGAGTCCAACCCTAGCCCCAGGTAGACCCAACCCTAATATATTTAAATTATTTCCTTGTAGGGCAACCCTCATCATAAAATTTGTGCTTACTCGCCCTCGCCACCAAACATGACTTGGAGCTCAACCAAATGGATGTCTCCACCACTTACCTCAACAGAGAACTGGAGGAGGACCTCTACCTGCTTCCTCCAGACGGAGTCCCTATCCAACCCAGTTATTGCTGGAAACTCCAGTGTAGGGAACTGGGGCTCCCTACGCATGCAACACTACACCATGACTCGCCCAGACAAGCCCATACGGGCCCAGAAGTCCTCCCAGGAGATCCCTACCCAACCGTCCCGTCCTTTACTCGTCCAGAGTATCCGCCTTGTTTCACAGATCTGCCTGCTTACCCAACTGCCCATGCCCTCACCCGGCCAGTAAGTAGTATACCGTTCTTCATATCTCTCCCCCTCCCTCTCTCTTTTCCTCTTGTCCCACTACACATACCTTATATCAACTCGTGTACCCCTCAACGGGTGCAGTACGTACTTATGTAATCGGCCCAGACAGTCTTGGGCATACCCAGACTATAAAGCTCTGTACTTAGGCTTGACTGGGATCCATCGAACTATCTACCTACTTATGACTCCTCTCCCATTATCATATTATTTTGGTTTGTTCCTCTCGAGTGCAACCCTCCCGGATATAAGACTCAAACACATAGTCCCCATCTGGACTCGCCCAGATCCGCTCAGTCCAACACAGAACAAGACTCGTCCGGATCCCTCAGGTTGGTTGCGCACCATCGACCCCGTCACACCTCGCTCCCCTGGAAGCCCCATATTCGCCCATCCCTTCTCATAAAAGTCCTTTCCTTTGTTCATTCTTCACCTTTGCTCGACTGACTTTCGAGCCACTTCTGTTCCACTCGCGAGGAAGAGGAGACCTATCCTTCTGCCTTCGTGCTCACAGCTTCCCTCAAGGGTCAAACCATTCACACCCTACCTTTCATTAACCAGCCCAGACTTCCCCCTCCTTTGGGCCGGTCTACCTTCCCACACCGGTGCTCCCTGTACAGACTTAAGCAAGCCAGACGGACTTGGAAGAAGACGCTAGACAAGAAGCTTGGGGAACTCAGATTTGCCTGCCTGGACACGGAAACATGCCTCTATGTCTTCTGGAAGGATGGGCAAGTTTGCTTTCTAGTTGTTTAAGTGGACAACCTACTCCTAGCAGCTTCCTCTAGACAGTTCATGAACTCTGTCAAAACCAAACTTTTGGCAGCCTTCAAAATGCACGACCTTGGAGAAGCCAAATGCATCCTTGGAATTGAGATCAACCAGGACCACAAACTCCACACCATCTCCTTGTCACAGCGCCAGTACTCCCAGACCATTCTAGATTGTGTTGGAATGACCACCTGGAAACCTGTCTGGACTCTGATGGCGCACAACTCCCAACTCTCCGCCACAGACCCAGAGAACAATCAGATCCTCCTGGAGATGGTCATTGAAGGCCGGAAGGTCTCCTATCTCACAATGATCAGCTCCTTAATGTATCTCATGCTCGGAACACGCCCGGACATCACATACGTAGTTGGAATGCTCAGCCGGTTCACGCCGCACCAAAACAAATGCACTGGAAAGCAGCAAAATGCATATTCCGGTACATTCAAGCCACCAAGGACATGGAACTCCACTTTGATGGCTCCAAGGTATCTATGGACATGGACTTTCAGGGATACTCCAACACAGGTTGGTCCCAGGACCTGGACAACTCCCACTCCACCTCCAGATTCCTCTTCCTCAGTAACTGCAGAGCTATCTCCTGGTCCAGCAAACAGCAGAGCATGGTTGTGCTCTCCACCACGGAGTTGGAGTACATCGGACTTAGTCTCGCCAGACAACACCTCACATGGCTCTGGAGCTTCTTCAAAGAAATCGGACACCGACAGAAGGGGCCCACCATCCTGCACTGCAACAACCAGGCTGCCATCATTCTAAGCCGCGATCCTCAATTCCGAGCATGGACTAAGCTGTTGGAATACAAACATATGCATATAGCTTAGGTAATCATGTACTTAGCTTAGAGGTGTCATACTGTAGTCTACCTTAGTAACTACATACTAAGGTATACTACAGGTCCTTTAAACCTTGGTACAGGTTTTTCTACATAAGCACATTCAGCGGAAGTACCACTTTGTCCAAGACAACCTCATTGGAAAAGGAGAAGCCATCATCTGCTACGTTCCTACAGATGGCATGGTAGCGGACATCCTCATGAAGCCCCTCATCCGAGAGCAGCACTGGAAATTTGTTCGAGGTATGGGACTATGAATGCGCTCGAGTGGGAGTGACAAAATACAGTGAACTCTGGAACTGGAACGCCAACTCCACACTCCTGAAATGTTGAAGTTCGTACCTCTGCTCTGCTGCCAGGCGGATCCACTCAGGGTTTCAGCACCCGCTCGGACTTCGTGCGGACTTGTGCGGAACAGTGTTACATTTCATCATCCTTTTCTCATCATCTCTCCTGAGCCTCCATTGACGCTCCATCACTTCCTGACATCACTTAATTCCATTTCCCCCTTGTTCCTGTTCCTATTCCCTGATTATTATTAGCAAGCGCTTCTCCGTCCATTCCGCCACATATATATATACCCAGTTTTCACTTCAGATTCCTCATTCATTCTTTGCCCCTCTTTGACAGCGGCTGAGGTGAGTTTCCTTTATACCTATTTACTACTCCTAGCTAATCCCTAGTAGTCTGGGCAATCACTGCCCTATTATAGTTTTTGTCAGCTTATTGGTTGGGTCTGGAAATGAACGAAGCACAGGTGAAGAAATTCAGCCCTACCAAGTACAAATCCCACCACCACATACCAGTGACAGTAGCACAGCTTTTTGATCATGTGTAATACCTTTTCCAGAAGGTGGCCAATTTGACCCCCCTCCCAGAATTTATCTCACTCAAATATTTTTGTGATTAAAATTGCTCTTGTACATTTAATCCTCCAGTGAAAAGGAACATTTTTACAAGAAGGAAAAAAAAACCTGATGTTTTTTGGAGGTGGTAGGAATTTTGCACAAAGTTGGTGGTGACTAGGTGAACAGCACCATAGTCTAGGCCACCTAACTGTAGGTAATGTGGATCTATTGATCCCAGCTGTCTTCAGGCTACAAGGTTCCCAATTTTGAGACCTGGCTTGAGGTAGTGACAACACATATTCTCGAACTCAGTGGTATCTGGTTATACATGTTTACGTGGTTTAACAAGAGTCTGCTTAGGCATAGGTTGCACATAGTGAATATTAATGTAATGCCAGCTTGTGGTGTGTAATAATTAATTCAGGTAACAATCAATGCCAAACAACGCTAGCGCTTGTGACATATTAATTAATATTTGCGGTGATTACTCGTGGCATCAACATTTAAATCCTAATACATTCGTGTGCTCGACATCACCAAAATCTCTCCAGAAAGCATCTGCTCAGACCCAGACTATCCCTCGCAGTACTCAGATCAGCAACCATACAGAAGACCAAATCAAGCCCACCACCTACATAGCCTACCAATCCAGCCAAACAAACAATGGGTAAACTCAATATCGCCCACCACAAATCTTACCACCCTTATCGGCGGGACAACATCGAGCGCGTCCGACGCGACGAAGAAGAAGCAGCCCTCAAAGAAGCCGAGCAAGAGGGCAGGATTGCGCTTGCGGATGCGGAGGCTAGACTTGGGTTGTTGCGTGAGCGTGCAGGTATCGGTAGTCATGGGAAAGGGAAGGGAAAGGGAAGGGAGGTTGAGGTTGAGGTTTTGACGGCGGAAGCTGTAATGGGAACGGGCGCGGGCATTAGCTCTGGAGGACATATCAATCTCTTTGAAGATTTGGAGCACGTAAGCATCGTTGGTATATCACCTTTTTGTGTGCTAAGCTAGTGATGAGCACTATAGCAAGCTATGATCACCACCGCTCGTGCCAGCAAGAAGACAGGTTCCTCAGAAGCTGAGAAAGGTGTTCCCCTAGCACCAAGTGCCAAGGACCTCAACCCCTGGTATTCAGACAAGGCGAGAGACCACAACGTATCCGCAGACAATGACAAAGACGAGAAAAGGTACGGATTTTCCCCCTTATCTTCCGTGTATCATTAGCGGATGTATTCTGATGATGGTTTTCGCAGACAAAGGGATTTAATATCCAAGTCTAGGAACGATCCCTTGACAGCTATAACACAGCAACTCGCCTCGCGTTCTTCGTCAAACAACTTTTCGCTCCCCTCCCTGCCCTCAACTCACCCCCGTTTCCAAGACCGCCGCTCATCTCGCCAAGGCGACCCTCCGCCCCCAAGAGCTCCACCACAGCCAAAACAGCAAGATCCAACAACAGCGCGCCGGAACCGAGAATCATCGGAACGAGAACGTGCACTTGCTCTCATCCGCCGAAAAAAGCGAGAAATGGCGGGCAGTGAAACGCCAAGCACGGTTCACGGTGGAATGGACGGAGGATACGGCGACGTGTACAATAAAAGAGAGGTAGATGAGGCCCATGCACATAGGGACCGGTGGAGGAATAGAGGATGGTAGGCTTATGTGTCCAAAGGAGTGTTCATTCGTATCATCACTTGGTCACGCTGTATACTTTGCAATCGTTTATAATTTCTACCTCATTGAATATTTGGAGTGGCAATTGCCGGCGGTTTGGTGGCTGCCGCTCCCAGTTCAGCCCGAGGTACATCAAGTTGTAGTCGCCACTGGCGTCGTCGACGACAATGCATCGACGAAGGTCTGTTTTCCATTTACTGAAAAACTCGCGATCTGCTGCTTCAGCTGCGAGAACAAAGGTATTCGCCTACCTTGCTATCACCGCACGAAAACTGAGACAGACTATGATAAGCCAGTTGCACAGCAAGCTGCTGTGCCGGATGCAGCTTTTGACCTAGAGCCTAGTATCTCGCAACGGGTTCCTCACTCAACTTTGCGACCTGCGTTGTCGCCGGCCTCGCCAACGCCGCTAGTCTCCCGGGCGTCCTCGGGGGCACTTCCTTGCCGCGGTTCGTCTTCCAGTCCGCCTGCATCCACATGGCTTCGTCCATCTTCCAGACAGTCTCAGACCCCAGACCTTTCCCGCTCCCCCGAATCACTTAAATCCTTCCAACCGCCCTCGGGACGTCCACAACTTTCGATCTCCCGCGGCTCAGCGCGTTCTTTACCCCCTCATCAGAGGACACCTCCCTCCTCAAGTTTTATACGAGACCCTGTTCCTCACGCTGGCCTTGAACGCAGCTCCAGTAGTGTTCGGCGTCTGTTCCCTGAGTCTTTTTGTCCGACCTCGCCTCAGAGTTCCCCACACCGCTCAACACAAACCCCGGATATCATATCTACTATTTCCCATGAAAGAGCGGGTGTAGACCCTACTTCGGAGACCGGCAAAGGTTTGGATTCGATTGACGAACTCCACTCCCCCCGAGACAGTACAGGAGATAACAAACGTTACAGCAAAACAGCATTCAAAGAACGTCGTTCCCTCCGTTCTGGCGATTCCTTCATCCCAGCCTACTCTAAAGGTAAGACGACGAATCATTGGCGAGAGTTGGCCCACAAGAAGGAAAACGACAAAAAGAAAAAGAGGGCGCTCGAGACCAAGCAGGCCAAAATTGATCTCTACATACCCACTACCGTCTCGGTTGGACAATTAGCCAAGTTGCTGAACGTTCGCTTGCGTACGGAGTTTTTTCTGTCTTTCTCACGTTGTGAATCGACTATACAAACCCTCCTTGATAGGCACGCTTCAACGTAAAATGGAAGAAGCAGGAATGCAAGCAGAGATGTCCTATGACTACGGTGGGTCATCTTTCGCCATCGCCCATACAATCTGATAAACGAAACGTCCCCATAGTTCTCACTTCCGACTATGCTGCTTTACTCGCAGAGGAGTTCGGTCGCCACCCGATCATCAATGACGAAGCCGCGTTCGACTTATACCCCCCGTACGTCGTTACCAGCAGCCGCTTTCTGGCATACCTCATCTTTACTGATCTTTATAAGATCTCCTCATCCAAACCCCCAAACCCTCCCTTCCCGTCCCCCTATCGTTACCATCATGGGTCACGTAGATCACGGCAAAACAACCCTTCTCGATACTCTCCGTTCTTCAACTGTCGCTGCCTCGGAAGCGGGCGGGATAACCCAGCATATCGGTGCCTTTTGTGTCCCCGTGAAGACGGGTAGCGATTCCGAGTCGACCATTGAAGGACACGAACGTCTCATTACCTTCCTCGACACTCCTGGGCACGCTGCTTTCTCCGCCATGCGTGCGCGCGGCACCTCCGTCACTGACATTGTTGTCTTGGTCGTCGCTGCAGATGACGGCGTCATGCCCCAGACACTCGAAGTTGTTGAGCTGGTGAGACGCGAGAAGGAGAGGGGCAAAATCGGAATGGTTGTTGCCATCAACAAGGTCGATAAGCCGGAGGCTGATGCCGTACGTATCCTCCATTATCACAGCATCCACTTTTTTCCTCCTCCAATTGTCCATGGAGATTAGGTACTTATATTATCTACCTCTTCATATGCTCCCAGGAAAAAACCAAGCTTGCTCTGCTTGCTGCTGGTGTTCTTTTGGAAGAACATGGAGGTGATGTCCCTTGCATCGAGGTCTCTGGGCTTACTGGCAAAGGCCTTGCTGACCTCGTCGAGACCCTTGCTGTCATGGCCGACGTCATGGACCTTCGCGCCGAGCAGGACTGTCCCACAGTTGGATGCGTCCTGGAATCCAGAATTCATAAAGGATTAGGGTAAGCACCTTTCGCCTTCTGGCCCCCACCATGTCAAAAATACTGACAGGCATGCGTAGGCCTGTTGCAACTGTTCTTGTGACCCGCGGCACTCTTACTCCAGGAACTCCCCTCCTGGCAGGGACATCCTCATGTTCTACTCGCCGCCTCCTCTCCTCCTCCGCACACCCCCTGAATTCTGTCGGTCCGGGGACACCCGTCCTCGTCACAGGTTGGAAGTCTCTTCCCTCTGCTGGAGATGAAGTCCTGGCAAGTAGCGAAGCAGACATTAAGAGAGCACGAGCGAATCGGCAACGGAAACGAGAGCTAGAGAGCGTGATAGGTGGTGTCGAGGCTATCAACGCAGCGAGGAAGGCGGACAAAGAGAAGGAAGGGAAGGAGAGAACGTTGGCCAAGTTGAAGAAAGCTAGAAGTGAACAACTGGAGGGAGAGGGAAAATGTGTTGTTCCAGAAGAAGTCGAGAAAACAAATCTCCGAGTCATTGTCAAGGGTGATGTCAGTGGGAGCGTAGAGGCTCTCATGGGTGCCATCGAGGGCATCGGAAATCATCTTGCGGGCGTCACAATTGTCTCTAGTGGCGTTGGGGACGTCTCTGATTCAGACGTCATGATGGCTAAAGCGGCACAGGGTACGTCCGCGTTCAGGTTGTTTCCTCCATATTCCAAACTCAACCATTTGGTATCAAAAATCGCTTCTCACGATAGCCATAATAATTGCGTTTTCCGTCTCCGTGCCCCGTTCCGTCCAGGCTTCTGCTTCACAGGATCACGTTCCAATCTACTCCTCCGATATCATATACCGTGTCATGGACGACATCCAAGATCGTGTTATTTCGCTTCTACCGTGCACCTATCAGACAAAAGTCACCGGCGAGGCGACGGTGCTGCAACTATTCGACATCCACATGAAAGGAAAACTCACTAAAAAGATAGCTGGCTGCAGAGTTACGAACGGGATTGTGGAACGGTCAAGCGCGGCCAGAGTTATGAGGGAAGGCAACGTTATACATGAAGGTCGTTATGGTACCCGTGCATCGTGGACACTATTAACGAATTTTCTCTGCAGGTTTGCTAGATGCGCTGAAGCAAATGAAAAAAGACATGACGGAAGTCAAGAAGGGTTCTGAGTGCGGTATCAACCTACACGACTTCGATGATCTTCGAGAGGGTGATCTGATACAGATGTTCAAGACGATAGAGATACCGGGTGTGCTCTGACATTTCCTGACAGCGATATGACAGTTGCGGTCAAGCTGTTTCTCTAGCATTACTTTATCTAGACTTGTAGAGTTTTCCTCCATTTAATCATCATCAGCCACCTTCACGGTGCATGATTCCTGTTTTGTCTGTCGAGCATGATGCCGTTGCTACCCATCGTGCTGGTTGTAACCCCAACCCCATGCAAAGGAAACTTGATCATCTGTTAGTTTCTCGAGTATACAGTCCAGCTCGAGTTAAGTATCCAACTTCCTGAGCACGCCCTCGGCCCTAATGCCATGGCGCTTGTACGTAGACCGGTCACCTGTGAGGTTCAACTAGACCATAGAGCAGGACCGTTCGCTTGAAGCGCTCCCACGCGGGCGGAGAGACACAAATCAAGGTGGACCTGCAGATACGATAGTAAATGAGGATGTAAATCCCGATGGTAACCTTGCTCCCCTCCTTGTCTGTCTGTTTCACGAATACAGACACGTAAATCTCGTTGAGTGTCTGGTAGTGATCGGCACGACAGTCTGTAAGTTGTTCGGCCTGATCATTCTGTAGGTGTGAAGATCGGGTCAGCGGTTCCCGTCATACATCACGATGCAATCGGAAGGGATGTACCAGCTCTTCGAACGCAACAAGCTTTCTCGGGACGGAAACACTTCCGGATTCCATCCCTTGTTTTTAAGGAACTCTCGAAGTAGGACTCGTCGTTTACAGGATAAATACCCCAAGGTAACATCGAACAGTGAATCATAGGATATGGGGACGAGTGTCTGCAGTGCGAGCGAACAATGTAAAGAAAGGAGCTGGCCTTGTTGCCCTCGTGGGAGGTGGGCTGAGACGTAGGATTATCGAATTCATTGAAGATCTAAGGTAGTGAGGGAACGATGAATAACGTGACTGACGGAAGACATACAACGTACTGGTGCTGGATGGTAGATGTAAACAGTACCGAGGCCTGTACGATTTTCCTACAACCTTTACTGTACGTTTACACAGGATGCCAGGTGCCACGACAGTGATACTCGAATCGTCCTTCTTCTTGAGGGAGGAACTCTGCTTGATGAGAGTCGAAGGTAGCAATGACCTTTCATCGTCACGGAGTCTTCAGTGGCCGCAGTTTTGGGTCGAGGTACGGCAGCCTCCATGTATGCAATGAGACACGTTATACACAACCCAAAGCAACCATGTAGGTCTGATGGTTTCGACGGGGGGGAATTGCTTCTTGCACAATGCCATGTTTGTGAAATGAGCCCCACACTTCAAGTATTTTACCCTGCCTGCCACTCTCACTGGCAGGAGAGATAACAAATCCTTCACATCAAACCTATGCTACGTCTAGCACATCATCACTACAAGCACAGAATAGAATAGCGCGAATCGGAAATGTGCTGTCGAGTGTCAACATCATGTTGCCAAGCCCCCAAGGTGTAACTGCTAGCACTTCGAGCCACCTGCCGGGTGGCTCTGCTCCATCAGCATTACGTTGGAACCCCTGAGGCTTGCGATAGAATGTCCAAGGATTGCGCACCACTGGTTTATGAGTTTGACATGTTCCTGGATATTTCAGTCATTGGCAAATTACTGTGATGGGAAAAGGTACGAGGAATCAAATCAGATGTTCCTACATCTAAGGCGAATTGCCTTATACTCATGAACCCTGAGGCCTGAGGATGCCCTGTACGAGAAACTCCACTTTAGGTGAAGCATACTGAAAACAAGTATATAATGAATCCCCTCTCTACCTACCAGCTACTGAGTAATTCCATATATCAGTGGTGCTTGCCTTGCCCGTAGGCTGCTCATCTTTCAACATCACAGCCTTCCCTTCATCGGGGTCACCTGCTTCCGCAGTCATGGCTTCCATTGCAAACCGCATTGGCAGAAACGTGATCGGTTATTCTGACAATGATGTCCCCACCATATCATCTAGTACCTACCTCAGGAACATCGTCAAGAATCCTAAGCATGCTGTGGGTGCTCATACCCCACCATTAATTCATATTACTCACTCATCGCCCTCCCTGCGTGCAGGTGGTTCAATATGTGACCAGCCTGTTTCCAATCTTTGGGTGGATTCTGCGATACAGTAAGCTTACTCTCACACTTATCCATACCATGTACTTCCTTACCATTGTTTGTAGACGCGGGTTGGCTGACCGGAGATCTCATTGCTGGCATAACTGTTGGTATGGTAGTTGTCCCTCAGAGCATGTCCTATGCACAGGTGAACACACTCCTGGCACCGTAGTCCAAACTCAAGTCTGAAAGCCCCTTGATATTAGATCGCCACCCTCGCTCCTCAATATGGTTTGTACTCTTCGTTCGTCGGAGTCTTAATATACTGCGTACGTTCGTGCATCACAAGAACAATCCCGAGTTGACATTTTTCTCCTATCAGTTCTTCGCCACCTCCAAAGATGTATCCATCGGTCCTGTTGCCGTCATGTCTCTTACTGTTTCACAAATCATCGCTGCTATTGAGTCAAAGCATCCAAACCAGTGGGACGGTCCGCAAATTGCGACGACCCTTGCATTCATATGCGGTTTCACCGTCCTTGGGATTGGCCTCTTGAGAATTGGATGGCTCGTGGAATTCATTCCTGCACCGGCCATCAGTGGTTTTATGACAGGGTCAGCCATTAACATCGTGGCGGGCCAGATCCCCGGTCTGATGGGTATTACTGGATTCAAGTAAGCCAACTGTACAACCCTCTCACAATCATGGCTGAGTCCGTATCTTGTCTTAACAGCACGAGAGCTGCAACGTATCACGTCATCATCAATACCCTCAAGGGCCTACCTCACACAACCCTCGATGCTGCATGGGGCCTCCCTGGCCTCCTCGCACTCTATGCCATCCGCATCGGGTGCACGAAACTTCAAAAGCGTTTCCCCCAGAGGAGTAAGTAAATATCAAAACCAATGTTTATTTTATGGCAAGCTGACTCGTTTCTGTACAGGTCGAACCTTGTTCTTTGTCACGGTTGCTAGAAATGCATTTGTGATCTTGACCTTGACTATCGCAGCCTGGTTATACTGTCGCCACCGCAAAAGCGCTTCAGGAGCGTACCCAATCAAGATCCTTCAGACTGTCCCACGAGGTTTCCGGGATGTTGGACCCCCTCTGATCGATTCGTCGTTGGTAAATGCTCTTGTACCCCATTTACCTATTGCAACCATCATTCTCTTGTTAGAACACATTGCCATTGCCAAATGTGCGTAATTGTACCAATAAGCGTTGACTCGGGTTCTGACTCAAATCCCTAGCTTTTGGTCGCATCAACGGTTACAAGATCAATCCTAACCAGGAGTTGATTGCGATTGGTGTCGCAAATACTATCGGAAGCATATTCCACGCCTATCCCGCTACTGGTTCATTTTCGCGTTCGGCATTAAAATCGAAGTCGGGAGTCCGCACCCCTGCTAGCGGTATTATGACGGCTGTCGTCGTCGTCGTCGCACTGTATGGTCTTACGCCAGCGTTTTTTTGGATCCCAACCGCTGGCCTCTCGGCTGTGATCATCCACGCTGTCGCTGATCTCGTGGCGTCGCCGGCTCAAGTATACTCATATTGGCGCATCTCACCATTGGAGTTCGTCATCTGGCTTGCAGCTGTGTTGGTCACAGTCTTTTCTACGATAGAGAACGGTATCTATACCTCGATCTGCGCATCGATTGCCCTCTTACTCCTTCGCGTCGCACATCCTCGTGGCTATTTCCTCGGGAAAGTCACACTCTCCAACCCTCAGAACACCGGAGAAAGTCGCGAAGTTTTCGTCCCTCTTCTTCCTGATGGCGTTACGAACCCCCACACCAAGGTCGAATCCCCAGCACCTGGTATTATCATTTACCACTTTCAGGAAAGCTTCCTCTACCCAAACTGTTCTATGGCCAATTCCGCAATCGTAGATTATGTGAGGGAAAACATGCGGCGTGGCATCGACATTAGTACGATCAAAAATTCGGATCGTGCATGGAATGACCCTGGTCCTCGAGGAAGCTCAGAAGCAGCTCAAGCCGTCAACAATGCGAAACCAGACCTTCACGCGATTGTCCTCGATTTCTCTGGGGTGTAAGCTCTTTGGCTCGTTTATTTGGAATACCTAGAGGCTCACAACCAATTTTTTCTATCAGATCGCAGATCGACACCACCGCTGTTCAAGCACTTATCGATGCACGGTCTGACGTCCAAAGATGGACAGACCACCCTGTAGAGGTCAGTCTCACTGCCCAATGTCTCCGTACAAGGCCACCTGACGCCCGTTCAGTTCCATTTTGCATCGATCCTTTCTCCGTGGATCCGCAGAGCACTTGTTGCTGGCGGTTTTGGTATCAGCGCGCTTCATGGAATTCCCACTGAGGTCGCGCCTGTTGTTCCCTATCGCGGCGATGGCCGCGACCGTTCAACTTGGCCAGACGAGCCTAGCCAGTCAAAAATCGACATCGAAGCACACGAGTCCTCGGGGCCTCGCGACCAATGCGCTACTGGACCTTTCCTCGCAACGGCAACCCCGTTCTTCCATTTTGACCTAACCAGTGCGGTGCGTGCTGCAGAGATCAACTTGCCAGTTAAACCGGCCCTGTGGCGGGAGACACTGGCAAAGGATTTGGAACCTTGATCATACTTGGTCAGATGGTGCGATACACACGTAGTGTCTCTACCTTCACAACTTGAATAGCTGCCTTGAAGGGTATCATGATAGAGTTTTATGTACCGTCGATTGCCTTTGGTTTGATAGAATTCTATGTTCATATGGGAGTAGACCATCAGGACGACCCATGCTTGTTATGTCACTTTTTCTGTTACTTGGTTGTTAATTCCTGTACCCCTGCATTGTGGACATTGTATTGAATGTGCTTCTGCAGGCTCTTTGACAAACGAAAAAATTAAAATTAAAATTGAAACTAAAAAAAAAAACATGGCGGAAATCCAGACACGGCGTGTTGCCAGTCTAAAATCTCCCCCAGCCGTGATGTGGCAGAGAAGTAAACCAGGACCCATTTCTCCGCCACTTCACCGCTATAGGTCACCGCTGTAGGGGAAGTCGCAAATTTTCCCACTTCAGCTGCACTTATCTGCCACCGCTGCGTGCTAGTCTAAAATCTAAACCGCTGTGAGGTAGTGGTGATTTTGCGGTGGTCCTAGTTCTCCGCCACTTCTTCGCCACGCACTTCTCCGCCTGCTATGAGATGGCGATGAAATAAGGTGTGGATTTCAGTCGGCAACGAAGTGGCTGAGAAGTTAGGTCCTTAGATTTGTTCGTGTCTCGGAGACGGCCGAATATACAAGTCCCGTCACGTGCACTGCTAAGTTCAACGTTGAACTGTTAAGTCCCAAAAGGGCAACTGCTGTGGATCGTAAGGTAGACAACAAGCATTTACTGTAAACATCACGTGAGGTGACATTTTTGTGACACCGGGAGGATAACATATCACTACCCTCATGTCTCCCCGTTTCCACCGTGGAAACCCGTCCCCGTCCCCGCCGCTCCCACGCCACTCGAATCTCCTCTTCGGGACGCCCGTGGCGGCATCGGGGACGTCCCTTCCAGGCACGGGGACCGTGACGACGCAGGGATTCTCCCACCTCCACAGTGACTGACATCCATTATGGGGAAGCATTCGCTAGTCCCCTACTCATGACAGTACTTGAGCAGGTTGTGGCGAAAGTGAGCGGGAAGTTGATGACGCCATCTGACACGCTCGCGGTATATATGTTCGTGCGGCAACTATTGATCGGGCTTGCAAGTAAGCAAAGGGACGAAGGATATGGCGGCCTGCACTCGATGCTTGACAAACTGGAGACTAGTGCATCCGGCGGACAGCCATTCCCAGATTACCCAAGTATAGGCTTTGGTATTCGTCGCGAATTATCGATTGTGCGGGCGTCTTCGACACCTTGGAGACGACGACTGTCGCCACACAAGCGGAAACGTAGCGACAAGACTGTGGTGGACTTTTTTTGTCGCATTGAACAGATACCTGTCGGGCCATGAGTTTCATTTTATGAAACCCTCGCTGATACTTTTTTTGAGCTCACCACCATTTTTACATCGGACGCATACACAGCTGCCTCGGACACTGCTCGCTTGGCCGGTGCGTTCGAGCTGGGGTTCTGGGTTCGCTTAACAGATGTTAATCCATCACCTTCCGGTATATCGCGTATCGCTTTCGTGATTCGGGCCTTCTACGAGCCCGCAC
>KN825679.1:0-14799 GCA_000827395.1 Paxillus rubicundulus Ve08.2h10 | reverse complement strand
TGGGTTTGAATTTGTTCTTAATTTGGAAGGAGATCACGTGTGCTTAAAATTAACACTACCTCTTAGATATCACTAAGTCCTCACTCCCTCGTACATTGCCCCTCACACAAACAGCAGCGGTGTGAAGGAGCCTGGTAAAATCATGGTTTAATAGTGAGCAGAAATAGTACTGGTAGATGTACAAGAGAAAAGTGCTCGAAAATAGTTAAATTTGAGTGATCTATGACATAAGTAATGACAATGATGTTACGGAAATGCTTGGTAGGCGATGCCGCCGGCAGATGCCAGGTTTACGGCTGCTGTGGCTAAGTCTATCAAGATAAGGCTTTATTTGCTGACATAATATCAACCGTAGATAATCAATAATCAAGGACTTGTTTTTTGAGGGCACACAAGTCACTCCCAATTGCTGCGGGAACCGCTGAAGCCCTGAAGTGTGGCTGTGGTGACTATTGCCTCTAAGTAGTACTATCCCCTACGGTCATTCCGTGATCGACCTATCATTCGGCAGTCACAAAGTGTCACTTTTGTCAGAGTCGCTAACAATCGCAACTGACAGCTCAAATATATATACAGTTGAATTGCTCATAATGCATGCGGTTGGGACCGCCAAAATCCAATGCATTATGAAAATTATGGACTAACAGCATACGTTTTGGCTGGTAGGAACCCCACCTCGTCGGTTTTTTCTCTCAAAAAGCTATGCGTTATGCGTTATTATCTCATGCATTATGAGCAACTCAACTGTATATTGATTGCTAGGCAAGAGATGACTCGCAACAACGGATAAGCAATATTTGACGATACCTAGGCAAAAGAAGCTCAACGTTAGGGAGAAGAAAGAAAGGAGACAAGATGACTACATAAGCTGTCGGAAACTATTTGTTATGCACTACATGGATCAGACTCGTGCACGGGCCACGAGGAAAGGAGACGGAAAAACACAGATAAGGTTCATAACAACTTTACGTTGATGCCTCACGACTCTTTCGTCATGCAATGCAGAATTGTGATTGGTAGACACACTCACGAAAAAGGCAGGTCCCTGAGCTATACCAAAATAAAACCTGGAAAGAGGTTTTCGACAGGTTTGGTGAACTGTACATCGATGCGAAGAGGTAACCCTGACATTGCTTTATAAAGCTCTATATAGCTCAGATTTTCCCTTGCGCGGTGACGTTGCAATGCCTTACAATGCCATGTAAAGCCATGTCACGCTTTCCGCTGGCCTTCGATGTAGATGTAACAGTGAAATTTTTCATGCTGTGCTCGTCTTCCTCCGCTCAATTGCAAGCCCAAGGTTTTACCACATCAGGAATCCAAAAATGCGAAAAAAGCTTATAAATGTTTGAAAATTGATCCACTTTGGATATGGTACAGGTACACCGCCCGCTAAGCCTCGATTTACAATCGCTAAAGGCTTGTTCAGCCAATGGGAGACTTGCAAAGGGCAGTGCAACGGTAACGTTACTCGACGACCTTGCAGACGCAATCTATTCATTGGCCAAACCCTAAGCGGGACCACAAAGAACCATGGGAGATTCTAGTATTGGCGGTGCAGTGAAACGGTAATTGATCACCGTACGCGAACATTGCCACACTGGAATAACTTATAAGACATAGCATATCTGGTGCGTGTCCTCCACAATTGAACACTAACTGAAACGAGCCCACCCCTACCTCAGACCTTGTCCTACAAATAATGATTATCTTCCAGACCGACCCTCTGACAGCTCTCCCACATGAGCTAGTGGGATACATATTCGACCTCTGGCTAGTGGACAGCATATATCCGGACATAACATATTCGCACTCACAACTCCCCGTATTACTTTGCCTCGTCTCCAAGTCCTGGAGAGACTTCGTATATGCCAGCCCGCTCCTGTGGTCACATATCATCATCGATGTATCTAAAGGCGCAGTACCGGCCTTGCATGCTCTCAAAAAGCGGTTGCAACGCTCACAGATTGCCCCATTATTCTTGGATATCGTGGTTGGGGAGCCATCGGACAGAGATGCACTAAGAGTGCTGTTTGCAGAGTCCAGTCGCTTCCACCACCTGACCCTCAGCATTCTCGACCTGTCATGGCGCAGCGATATTCTGGCACAGGGCTTCACGCAGCTGACCAAGTTCACCGTGCACACGGGGTTCCAAGTGCTCCCTCACGTGGACACGCTCGGTATGATTCTTTCCTCCGCACCTCGCCTCCGCTATGTGAAGTGGCACTCGATGGACGACCCGGGCCCCGTTGCCGTCAACGGGCATCAACTTCACTTCCTCCATCTCACTGTCATCCATACTCCAGCTACGCGCGTCCTTGATGTCTTAGTGGCATGCCCACACCTTCGCGATGTTGTCATCAGGTTCTATGGCGAACACGAGTATATCCACATCCCGCCTAGGGAGCGGATGAGGCTGCCAGAGCTGCGTTCGCTTGTCTTGGATGGGAACAGGGACCTTACAGGTGTTCTGAGGAGCGTCCAAGCGCCTCTTCTGTCTCGCCTCGACATACATTGGCGGTCTTTCAACGGTCGAGAAGATGGCTTAGAGGCACTCCACTCCTTGCTGGAATACTCTCCGCATCTGGAGGAGATCGCTTTGTGTAGATTCCTAGAAACAGAGGAGGGCCTGATCAGCATCCTCACCACCAACAGGAATTTAGTTATACTCACGGTCGTCTCGGAACCGTACCGAAAGAGGCTCATCACCCGCAAGACATTCCAATTCCTCACCCGTCAGGGACAAGAGGACTATCCACTACCGCAACTAGAGAAGCTGGTGTTCCGGAACGCACTTGATGTGGAAGATGTAGTCGTGCTCCGCATGATCGAGTCTCGGATGGCTCTGCCAGATGACACAGACAGCACCTCGCGCTCGCGTCGAACATGTATTCTGAACTCCGTCTGTCTGTCTGGGTGCAAACGCATGGCGGCAGAGACAATCTCTCGGCTGGAGGCTGTATGCCAGGAAAGCGGGCTCAAGGTGGAGGGGGGTTTCGTGGAAGGCAGCTGAAATGCAGTTTTATACCTTGTCTGAAGCACGGACTTTTGCAATCCATGATTCGTATTTTACAGAATTCAGGCCAGAGGTTTTTCCTGGTGTTTTGTAGCTAGTATACCAACAGTACACGGCCTCCATGCAGGGGCAAGCTGAGCGCTCGAGCACCAACTTGTACTTACCCCGTGTTCCTGGAACGCCCCATTCCCTAGATCGGCGCTCGGTTCGAGACTGACAATAACGTGAAGTTGCCACAGGCCCTGGCGCACCTGAATGAGATTTATGGCTGTTGGCACTCAGCTGTGTGGAAACCACCCGTAATGGGGGGAAACACTCAGAGCGAAAAAGCAGAATGTGAAAAGCGTATGGATTTTTTTGGGGGAAGGAAGAATGAGAATACATGAGGACAAGTAGGGCTGCTCACGGGTACGGGTGACACCGCGGTGTAGGGTCCACGGGTATCGCGGGTACGGGTACGGTGTGAGGAAAGCATACCCGTGGCCACACCGCGACCTGTAATCACGGTGTCACGGTGTTGCACGGGTCTGGCTCGTACTTTGGATTTTTCAATAATGTTGAAGAAATGCTGTGGCAAGCCGAACTGCAGAATCGGAGACTCAAATATAGTACTAGTGGTCCGTGCGCCTAGTATAATCAAGCAGAATCTGAGTCTGAATAAAGAAACGATTCTCTCGGCTAAGTCTACGGTCGACTGCCCTGGGGCATAAATTACATAATTCCTCTATAACAAATCTTATAAATCAATCTACGCTATTCCTGTACCAATCTTATCTTATTCTCAACAAATAATATACCCGCTGACTTACAAATCATACCTGCGACACCCCATCGATAACGTCAGGACCCTCTCTGGTGGTGGACCAACAACAAAGCTCACCTTCATCACATGGCTTTGGACTATTTCCAGGTGAGCCGCTTTACTATGATCCCTCGTTTTGTAGCCGAATCAAACGTGCGGTGACTTGGCAACTTCGACTGCAGTCTAGTGTGCTTTCGCAATGTAGGCAGCCCAGTGCACTTCACACATAACCGGTTCTCTCTGGTTCCTGGGTTCGTCACAATATGATCCCATTGGATGTCCTTGTGGCTGTAGTCCAATCGAAAAAGCGAAAGCGTTCATCTGAGTGATCCTACATGGCTACTACGTACGTGTGCTACCCTGTCCATGTCCCAGTAAACCTCTTGGATAGTGAGATCTAGTCTTTGTGCCTGGCTCACCCGCGGTGTCACCCGTGATCAACCCTAAGGACAAGGCGTGGTATAGAAGTCTCGAAGCAGTGTTCCTTACACTGTGAACCTGAAAACTCACCCTCGCCATCACTGGACAACGCCTAATTCGACGCCCGAATCAAGTCTGAGGATTCTTGACGGAACTTCGCCATTTGCCTAAAAATCTCTTCGTCTTGGTCGCCCAGGCTGTTGGGAGCATTTCTGGGGGGGTTTCGTGGTGGACGGAGACATCGTTTTGGTGGCGCGGACATCAATTCCGAGCTCATTTCAAATCAACAGCCGCCAGAAATCCCCAGTTGTGAATTGAAATGATAAGATACTATGAGAATACAAAATGCAGGTGCCCAAATGTTTAAACTTGCAGCATGATGGTGGTTTGAGGGTCATCTCTTGTCGAAATGCTGGACGAGACATGTACTTATCAGAGGCAGCCCATTCATCATCACTTGTTTGTCACTTCCATCTGGGTCTATCTGTGATGTGGTGTGGGAGGTTGTTATCACGACCAGTACTTGATGTTATCTCTACAATATTGGCCACTTCATCACCTCGAGTGAAGTTGTCACTGATGAATATAGCTAGTGGTTGCCCTAGCTGTGGTGCTGTTTATCACGAATTCCAGTCCGTGAACCACAGATTGCCAACAACACTATATTCTCTGCTGGCTAAGAGACATATATATACAATGAATTACCTGTGCGCTTATCATCAGATGTCGCTACGTGTCACTTGAACGCGAGCGATTAATCCAGCTCGAAGTGTATCAGCTCAGATATAAGATACGGTCCCTCCAGAGAGGCTGTCGCGGTGATCTTGTTGTCATCCCCACGATGCCTTACTCTATTCCTTCACGCACTGGCCTCGTGTTACTGTTTCCCATAGTATCTGTCGTTGCTTTGGACATCGTTCGCCGTCTCATAAGCAGCAGCCGGAGGGACAGAAAAGGGTCACCTTTACCTCCTGGTCCCACACCACTTCCACTGCTGGGAAATGTCCTCTCCCTCGACGTCGAAGAACCCTGGAAGACATATACAGCATGGAAGGCCACGTACGGTGAGTGTAAGATTTATCCCCTATCATATCAGCAACATCACTTCTAAGGACTACTACCAGGCGACGTGTTCTATGCACGGCTTTTGGACCAGGAAGTGATCCTCTTGAACTCCCAGGACGATGCCGTCGAGTTGCTAGAGAAACGTTCGCAAATTTACTCGGATCGTCCTGTCATCGCCACCATTGAGCCGTGAGTCCACGTGCCTCTCGCGGATCAACGTGTTCTTGATGAGCCGAACGTGCTCACTCGTGATTGATGCAGATATGGGTTCAGTTTTGTTTTTGCATTCCGGGGCTACGATGACTACTGGCGTCTGGGCCGGCGAATATTCCATCAGACCTTCCGTGCCGATACGGTCCTCGCGTTCCGTCCCATGCAACTTCGTAGAGCCCGCCAGATGGTCATGAACGTGATCGACAACCCCGCTCAATATGCCTCCCATTACTCATTGTAAGCCAACGCACTCCGAATCACACATCTTCGCGTGTTTCATATTTGGTCAGGTTTTCTACTGGAGTAGCTTTGTCCGCAGTCTACGACTATGAACCAAACCCACAGAACGACCATATTGTGCACATCATTGACAGTTTCATCGAAACCACTCTCCCGGCAACGACCCCCGAGAAGGCGGTTCTCTTTAAAATGTTCCCGTTCTGTGAGTTGCTCTCGTGTGGAGAGGGTCTTGTTCCGTTCGAACTCCTCGAATAGTATGGCGCATCCCCGACTGGATTCCTGGCCTGTCGCTCAAACGCGAAGCAAAGATCTCTTGCGAATGGGCTGTCAAGACGGTCGAGGCTCCATACCAGTACGCACAGAAGCGCGTGGTAAGTCCCTCGTCATTTGGACCGTACTACAGACGAGTGATCGTTTGCTGCCTCCGCTAGGAAGCCAGTGAGCACCCGACCTTCTCGATGGTATCGGACCACATCGCTCGGATGCAAGAATACGACGAACCATATCGTTCTGACTACACGAGTGCGCTCAAGAATGCAGCTGCGACTGCTATCATCGGTATATTCCTGTCCACACACATGGCGACGTTTGATTCTCACTAGGTGTCGTACATGTAGGAGCAGCAGAGTCGGTTCGTGCTTCATCAGCCCAACGGATGGCTAGATTTACATGACTGACTGCGCTCAGACGAGTGCCACGGCCATGATATTTACTCTCGCTATGGTGCAGAACCCTCACGTCTGGAAGCGTGCTCAGGCCGAAATAGACGCCGTCCTGGGGATGGACAGGCTTCCAGACTTTGAAGACAGGCCGTTCCTGCCATACGTCGAAGCAGTCCTGCGCGAGACCCAAAGATGGCAGCCAGTGCTTTGCCTGGGTGAGATCCAAAGCTCTGAGCGTTTCAACAAGTGCCCTGACTGTCCCCCAGGTCTCCCGCACGCCGCATCAAGTAGCGATATTTACAAGGGTTTCTATATACCTAAAGGCATGTCTTGCGTCTTCACACAGATCTTCTCGTAGTTATTCCTGTTGCATAATAGGGGCAACAGTGGTCGCAAACGTTTGGTATGTTCTGAGTTTGCAGTCAATTCTCTTCATCGGCAGGTTTTATCGAGCACGTTGTTTTGCAGGGCCATGTCACGCGATGAAGCTCGATACCCTAATGCGGAGCAATTTATTCCGGAGAGATTCCTGACCGCAGAAGGGACATTGATCGATGACAACCCAGCACAGTACGTATTCGGCTTTGGACGCAGAATGTGCCCAGGTAAGCACTGGCACCTTTCTTTTCCGAGTCTGGTGACTGGACTGTCGTTTACGCACCTCCATTTCAGGACGACACACCGGAGACGCGTCTGTCTGGAGCGTGATTTCGACGATGCTTGCAACTCTCGAATTCCATCTTGCTAAAGATGCCGAGGGCAGAGATATCATACCCAATCCCAAATATGTCAACGGAGTCGCTCGGTATGTTGGTTTTTGGTAGGCTTTCGCTAGCAAGGAGATCTCACGTGTTTTTTTCTTCCTGGTTCAGCCACCCAGAAAAGTTCCCTTGTCGCATTTCCCCTAGACCACACATCAGCAAGGCATCTCTCGAACGTCTTCTTGAGTGACGGTTGATGATACGCACCAGAGAAAATGTATTCGTAACGTAGAATGAACCTATCCAACTGGAGGCAGCTTCGCACACTCGTTGAGGTCGAGGTTCCAGGGCGATAATCCCCCCCGAGTCCCCCTGAAGCAGCGGGGGTAAGTCTTACACGGTCTATGTGCCGGATCAAGGCCTGCAGGACGCTTGGACAAAAAAAAAAAAGAGCTCCACGCTCCGCTGGCAGGTTTACAGAGGTTGATCCCAACTTTCTATGCACCATGACCGAGCATCCGTGTGAGCCAGCAACCTCTTCGCGCCGAGTCGCGACTTCGTTTACCCCAATATATGGGATTACTCATCCTGGCAGCTGTGGCAGACACTGTTCAACCGACCATCCGGAAAGAACCCAGGCCTTATCGCACGTCCATTCTCACAGGGCAAGGTCGGGTCACGGGACTATTGACCGGACGCCCAGAGCGCGCATCCGCTGCGAGCTCGGGACGCACGTAGCCTACAAGTATCTTCACAGCTGATATCGGCACTGCGTGACGAGGTCGGCATCTTTGGTGAGATCGCGTGGGGACAGAGAGCAAGCGGGCCCTTGATGACGAACCGCGATCCGTCGCTATCGACGCCATGACGGGCCACCGTGGCGCTCACATGTGGAGGCCAGCTGACATCGCACACGTTGCACCGGCGGCGGATCGACGGTCCGCTCTGGCACCGGTGATGTCATGGACTCCTCGCCGTGACCGTGGTCGTCGGCGGGGACACCGTCGTTCTCGATCGCACGCGGCAAAGCCGGGAGGCGCCCCGCGAGCCCCCCACGACCCCAGGCTAGGAAGAGAAAAACGCGCTGGAGGCTCCGAGTGCGGCGTGCAAGGGTCCCGTCGCCACTGGCCGAGACGCAGCACACTGGCAGTGTTCGAAAACTCAGGCGTGCGTGCAGACACGGCGGGATGCATAGCTGCGAGCTAGCAGAGTGTGCGCGAGCTTCGTGAGCGACCGAGGCGAGGCCTCCGATCGTTAGCCGCTGGTGCCAGCGAGGGGAGCTCCGACGGTGCCTCGAGTCCTCCGCTTTCACGAGAATGAGCGAGGCGGCTTGAGCGCAAAAGTTCGTTGTTTTGGAGATAGACGTCGCTGATGTATAGATTTCGAACGTTTATTGGCTGCCAAGGCAAGCTTCGTCATGCACATCCCACGAAACCACCTTGGCTCTAAACTATCTGAGTTGCTGACACCTGACCCTCGTCGGGTTGCCCAGTCAGGGTGTCGATACAGACTTGCAATGCGTACGATGGCAGCCACAGAATACGGACGAAGCCACATTTTTAAAAACTTCAAAATATCACAGAAGTATTCACAGCTCGTCAACGAAGACGCGCTGCTCCACCGTGACTTGCTTCCTTGCGGCATCATGCCCATCCTCCATCCGTCCCCCAAATTCGACACATCCACCACCTTCCGTCCCCCCACATCCCCGTCCAGACACGATCCCAACCCCCTCCTCCAACCACGCCCTCACGATCCCATTAAACACACCCGGACACTCCATATGCGGCCAGTGCGCGCCTTCCATCGTCTGGACGTGTATAGGCGCGCAGGTGAGGTTGACGTCGCTCCGGACGCAAGAAAGCGCAGACGCCTTACCTTGGTCGTCAACCCCGGCAAGAGCTCTTCCGCCCTCATAAACTCTGATACAAATTTCCAGTTTGCGACGGGGTCCTGAGGGGTACGATGTCAGAACGTCGAGTTGGCCGCGATGCAGCGTTTTGGAACGTCGAGTCGGCACCAACACCGGCAGCTCCAATCAATCAGACGACGAAAGCACGCACGTTGAGCGGCAACACCGATAGAACAGGCTGACGGATCGTGTAATTTCCCTGTTCTTGTGCAGATTTCCACGTGCCGTATCGGTTCTGGATCGTGAGGTGGGTTGGGAACGGTTAGCTCTTTGCGTGCTAGATGACGGCCAGCACAAGGAGATGGGGGGTACGGTGTGGATAGGGACTTACACCGCGCGTGTAGAATATCAATGCTGGAGAGGTGTTCACGAAGACCAAGACGACGATGACGAGATCTGAGTGTAGAGGTAAAAGGGAAGTATGGGGACGCACAGTGATCAAACCCCTGCAGACTAAACCTCTCCACGAAATAATCTTCCTCCTCCTTTGAAAGATACGGAATTGCTGGGATCTATGGATGGTGTGCCCACCAAACACGTCAGATTGATCTGGCCCCCAGAGGTAAAGAGGGATAGCGCCGCAAACACCGCGAAATGGATCTGATGAATCGAATCACCACGAGATGAATCGGATCAACATGAAACGAATCGGATGACCACGAGATGGATCGGGTCGTAAATGAATGAATCAAAACGAAATGAAAAAAAAAACCACGAGATGAATCGGGCATGAGCCCCACTCACCTGCCTCCCTTCCCACGCGCCCATAAACGTATCCCGACTCTTCAGAAACTCCGGAGGAGGCGGACTATCGACGCTCCTAAGAGTTCCCCTCAGTGTACGTCTGATATCGCGATTGAGTTCTACTACCGCTTCGGAGGTATTTTTCTCAAAGAAGACCTGGTAGGATAGGGTGGGCATGCTGGCAGAGAGCGAGGCGGCTGTGTGGAAAGGGGCCGAGGAGGGGAGGTACTAGCGATGGGGGCGACATGCGAGGGTGAGATACGGAAAGAAAGGGGGGTTAGAAGATGCTCGTAGAGGGGGGGGCGCATGCTTACAGGGACGGTTACGCCGATGACAGCGCTGAACACGTCCGGTCGTCTCCTCGCAGCCTCATAACAAGCTGCAGAGCCCCAATCGTGGCTGGGTCGCGCACGTCAAAGAATACCGACACGGAGGAGCCGAGACACACACCCTAGACAGATGGCAGTGGTGACGCGGGCGTGGTCGAGGACACAAACGAGGTCGCCTGTTATATCCGCCAAAGTGCTCGAGGATTGTACGTCTGGGGGGTGGGTGGATCCCCCGAAACCGCGGACGTCGATGGCGATGAGGTGGTATTCGTCCTGAAAATGGCATATGTGAGCTTTCAGGATTGTGGAGGAGCAAGCTTGCCTTGAATTCTTCAATCTGTCGACCCCAGCTACTCCACAAACTAGGCCAGCCGTGGACCATCAAGATAGTCGTGTTTGCGGCGGGGTTGACGTCGACGTATTCTACACCAATACAGGGCGTCGTACGGGCAGTCGTTGGCAGGGCGACTCACCGATGGTGACCTCGACAGCTTTGTCGAGCACTCGGTCGATGGCGGTACATGTGACAGAGCTTGTCTTGTATTCTCTGGGATTGAATGTGGTGACGGTTGTGGCGGTGAGGAACAGGCGACTGGCGAGGATTGCGCAGAGGGCATGGCGGAGCTTGGAGAGAGAGAAGGAAGGCATGCCGGTGAAGACAAGTTCGATGGTCTCCGTGCGTTGTATCCGCGTCGAGCAGTACTTGAGGGGCGGTGGTGGTGCAACTGTTAAAGGATCGCAACGACTTCGCCACGAGCTGCTCTTCTTATGGGAGAGTCCTGCGACGTGAGAGCGACTGCATCAAGCAAGAGCACCATAATGGAATATCTCGAACAATTAGTAATAATACACACGTAGACACGACACAACTAACCCCTCCAAATCAAACTCTCGTCCACAAGACAGCCATCCCCCGTGAATCCCACACTTTCCATGGCGAGCATCTCCATTTTCTTCCGACATTGACGCCCGGTGTTCTTCCCGCCGTCTCCTTCAACTTTGACCTTGGCATTGTCACCTGTCCCCCACTCCCCATAAAAGCCACCGATGTAGAGGTTCGAGGCAATGATTCTGTGGCATGGGACAAAGGGTGCGAAAGGGTTCTTACGCAGCGCGGAGCCCACTTCAAGGCATCGTGTAGCGATGGTCAGAACTCGCGTGCCGATGCACCACATTCAAACATACCTGACCTAGGGGACCCCTGACCGAGCGCAAGACAAAGATCCTTGTACGTCGTCACGCGCCCACAAGGAATCGTCCGCGCGAAATCGTACACTGCCCATTGATGCTGGGTTACTTTCTGTGCAATCGCGTGGTCAGTTTCGCGTCCGGCGGGGACGGAGAACGAGCGTACCTTGCCATTCGTTGTTCTGAACTTGGCACGTGCCGTGTCATCTACTGGGTATTCCATCGAACCTGGATGGACGCGCTCTCAGCGGTGCTCCTGAACGACTCGGAGTTACGCGCAACTCACAAACCGACAAATCTTGAGGATCCTTGCAGACAGGAAGCACTTCCTTGCGCGTCGACGTCTTGGCAGGCTTTGAAAGAACGAGCTTGGGCCTGACAGCTGGCATATTGCAGTGATTCGAAGGCAGCGTTGCTTCTAGTGTGATAGTCACGTGGATGAGTAGATAACTATCGAGCAGTAGTATTATCCTAAAAGCCGCGCCACATTATTGATATTGTCACCATCCTGATCGCGAACCAACTTGAACAGTAGCTATCACCTCGTCATAACGGATACGCCGACGTTACGCTCGTACGAAAGACCATCGCCTCAACACGGTACGTGTCTTGAGTGAGCCGCTTCGACTTCGCAGTTGTATATTGCCGCCACAAGAACCCAAACGCTAGTAGAAGCATCAGATATATTACGATCGATTCGTCTGTCACACGGCCCTCTGACCAGACGAAATCTACGATACGATCACTGAGAGTCTGACGAGAAACCTGCGCTAAAGTCAACTTTGGTTAGTAGCTCGAGGTGCACTGTTGTGTCCGAGATGGTCACTTGTGAATGAAGAGTTAGTCATCGCATCCCTGTTACCGCCATCATCAGAGTCAGTGCGTCTCTCCAGTCTACCATCCAGCACACTCGTTCTGCTGTAGTTTGTGACGATGACGATCATCACGAGCTATAGTGAGTGCTGCCCCCTCCCGACGACCGATTTCCTTGACAAACATCTAACGTCTATCCAGTCCCAACATCCAGGGTTATAGTGCTATGCCCAGCCAGCTCAGGCTCGCTCTCCACAAGATCGATCACTCACACCTCCTCACAAGCCCTCGTTTACTGGCCAACACCACTGGCGGCTGACAGTGACACAACCGTCTTTCCTGAGGCTGACACGTCAGATGGGGCGTCGCTCTGTCAGCATATCCGCCCCCGCATCACCAGCCACCTCTCGTGCAAGGCTCCTGCTTCCACTGTGAGGACCCACGTTCGGACTCTCGATCACAACCAAAGGTGCCATGTCCTTCAAATCCTCCGAGATGCACGCCACCACACCAATCCGCGACGCTGCCGAGCACGAAGATGCGCTCAAGGTCCTCAGGAGGATCGCAGACGCGTTCGACTACCCATCCTCACCCGAGATACACAAAGGACTCCGTCTCATCGTGCATGCCATAGAGACGCATAGACCACGGACTGTACGTCTCTTGTCTTCCGTTCCTTGTGCGCTTTGGGCATTCTTACCCACTCCTCCTTGCAGAGTTACTCGAGCCAGGAGAGTCAGTCTCAGCACGCACGATTCGCGCGCTGTGATTCGACTTTTGATATTAGCTACGATGCCGACGTCGAGCTTGTAGGATTGAGGGGTGCCGCCATCGAAGAGCAAATTGCGTCATATGCCTCTGACGAGACACTGACGAGACATTCTGGCTGTTATGAGGATTCGCGGAGTCCGTCAGAGAGGACACTGCAGCAGGTGCGTACATGTTCATCGAGAGAGCGTGCGCGTTGAGAGCGTTTCTTTGGTAGGACGATGTGTTGCATGACATCACGAAGATGGTGCGTATCATCAGACTCCGTTGGGTAAACATGCGTAAAGCTAACGTGGGTCGTTTAGCTGCTCGCCAGCAGCCCTTTGGACCGCCTCAACTATCTCGCGAGAACAGAGCTCAAGAACACAGGGTGGTTTGAACGAACGTGCGTTTTCCCATTCATACCTATGTTTCGTTCCTGTACATGACGGTTTTTCTTCATGTCATTCCTTCCGTAGTGACCAATGGGCTATCGTGGACATGGGCTCGGCAGGTTTACCCTTGACAGCGACGCCTCCCAAGGTCCTCGCTCAGAATGTTCCAACCGCCGTTGCCCTTCATACCAAGAGTCACAATACCCCGCCACCATTCCCATCGTCAGATCATCTCACGAAACCCACCCCTCAACCGCAGTCCCCTCAAACTTCCAGTATCAAATCCGTGCGTACACCGAGTACCAAATACCACCCGCGCCAGCCAGCCCGCTCTCATGCCCACAACCCCGATTACCAACGGAAAGCCGAAGGTGGAGCCAAAGCACAAGGACAAGTGCGATCACCGCCCCATACGCCATCCAGCGATGCGGACCCCTCCCTGGGCGATTTCTCGACGCTCTCGTATTACGCGTCTGCCACCAACGCCACCACGCCCACCCGCGTGTCTCGTCCGTCGCGCACAGAGACGTCCGCCCGCCCACAAGAACAAACACGCAGACGTCTTGGGCGTGCCGTGCGTAATTTCGTGAAACAGATGCTCTCGCCGTCGTCTGGGGCGGGGGGTGCCGCTTTTGGGAGCAAAGGAAAGAAGGGTGCGAGCGAGCTGGGTGCTCGGGGGAGATCCGCGGGGCGAACGAAGTGTAGAGATGCGCTGCTGCCTATCGGGAGTACAAAGCAAAGACGTGCGTCAGAGTTTGCCGGCGGGGACGAAAGGGACAAGGACTCGGAGACGCCGCGTAGCGATGATAGTGGATGGACGTTCGCTTCTGTGAGTAGTTGCACGGGGCCTGTGGCGGGTCAACAAACCCACGGGGGTAATCGGTGGAGTGGACTTTGGCATTGAAAGATTGATGGACGGGGGTTGGGGCAGTGACAGACAAGTCAGTGACCGGTCAAAAGAGTCAATGACTGTTCAGGCTACGGTCATGAACGGTCAAACCGTGACTTTGACCGTGACTTCGGCCACCGGATGTGGGTAGCGATAAAGACTGGATCCTGGAGGCGCGCTATGAGTAAAGGTCGACGACAATAGTAACATGGAGCTGAGTACTACTATGCCTAATCATGCAATAAAGATCTCCTGTGTAGTTCCATCAACATCAATCTCGAAGTCCTCCTCGCCTTCTGCATCGAGATCAAGTAGATCATGTAGTGATGATTCCTCATCAAAACTCCGTCTGGCAACATGGGAGTAGATCTGGGTCCAATGGGGAGCTGTGAAACCTGAACCTCTGAACTGAACCTCTAAGTTTGAGTTCAGTTTGGGTTCGGTTCAGCCCCTATCTTTTGGGTTTGGGTCCAGGTTTGGGACTAGGCATTTTAACACAATTTCTAAAAATAGACTATCAAGTTCTGGTCTGAACCAGTTCAGGTTCAGGTTCAGGTTCAGGCTTGGGCCAAGTGGCCACTGAATTGAACTTTGGCAACCCTAGCAGTGATACTTGATTGGTGCTGGTGGAGCCCATGCAGTGCTTTGGACCGTAGGATACGG
>KN825678.1:0-14775 GCA_000827395.1 Paxillus rubicundulus Ve08.2h10 | reverse complement strand
TCTCTGAAAACCAACTTGATGGATGATGTGCTATATAGCAATGTTGCCAGGTAAGACATAAGCAAACCATGAGAACAATCCAATACTGTACCAGTTCAACCTCAGGTTTGTCAATTTGCAAAAAATCTGGACCAATCACATCCCAATTTCTTATTGGGGCACATCTGCAAGGACTTTTTTTATATTTTGTGATGGGTGACAGACCTAAGGTTAAAATGGTACAGTAGCTACATCATGCTTAGCAACTCACCAATGTGCTTATATATTATTATATGGTTGCAATTAAGGGTTGCAGGCCCAGGGGAAGGGTGATATTTTTTTTAATCACTCGAGTACAGATGTTTTTGCTTGTATTAGCAGCTTGTGTCAATTGTTTTGCTTGGTTTTGGTACACTTCCCCCATAGTAGGCAAACCCATTTGTTTAGTCATGCTTGCTGTGGTGTGGAAGAGGCGTGTTAACTGGCATCCACTAAATGACACTTTTTCACTTTTTCACACAGCTGAAATTTCACTCCTGCCACCACATGAGAAAAGTGTCCAAAGAAGGAAGAAAATGTGGCTTACGTGGTTCAACCAACACAACCGGCCAAAGTGAACTACGCGAATTCTGTGATGCTTAGACTTCATAAGTCCCCCCCTCCTCAATCGTCCCCCAGTAAGAAGTTGATTTCCAGGGCATGGTTCCCCACCATGACCTAAAAACCAGACAAATCCCAACTTACACAGAGAAATGTCTAGGTAGCAGGCCCCTGACCAAATCTCCAGCTGAGGAAAGGGAAGGTGCTGGTGGATATTGACTACACAGGACTTGCACCATGCATGAGGCCTGTTAAATCCAGATCCTCCAGGTTGTCTGGAGTTGTCAGAGGTACAATAGTGGAGATTGGCTTCACCTTATGTGTTGCACCCTTGTCCAAGTTCTGTCTAGTATTTAGCAGAGGGGTGGAGCAACAGCAGGGCAGAGTGACAGTGTGACAGCAGAGCAGAGCAGCAAGAGGTCAGAGGGTCAGAGTGACAACAAAAAGATTAGCTTCAAGTGTTGATGGAGATCTTAGGAGGACAAGATGAGACAAGTGATCATAGTTGGTATTTGAACTGCAGAATACAGAATACAAAGAGGGTTTATATACTATGGTGACAAGTAAACACAGAGGGCACTGGAGTAGTGGAGTTGGATGGAATATGAGTCAAAGTCAGGAGGAGTCAAGGTGAGTCAGAACAAGTCAAAGTAAGTCAGAATGGAATGCATTGGAAGGTGGAGTTATTAGATATGTCAAGTGTCTGTCAAAGTATGAAGGATGAGGAACAAGGCACAGAGTCAGAAGTATTAGAGATAAGCAGAAAAGTGGGAAAGTGAACTTGGTGATAAGCAGAGAAGCGGACTTGCTCATAGGTGGAAAAGCAGACATGGTGTAGGCAGGAAACCAGAGTTGAGCTGGAGTAGGTTCCAGAGGAGCAGAGTTGACTTGCACAACACAGTATATGACAAGGCCCAACACAGATTTTGCATCAAATAACTCCCTCAGCTTTGTGGCATGCCTCACAGGATGACCCCTGTTTCTCTTGGGCCTCTGCTTCAAAGATTATGGCCATGTACTTGTCCCTCCAAGGTAACCATTCTTGCATGAAATCATTCTGGGTCTATCAGAAAGTGGTAAGAATTATCTATCCATGGGTGGGTTAGAGCATGCAAATGCAGCCATACCTTTATCCCCCATCTGGGTTAAGCACACTTTCATCCTGAAAATCACAGAGTAGAACATAAAAGTTTGATTGGTCTGGTGGGTTTTCCAAGTTGTATGAGGGCTTGAACTGTTTGGATGGGCTGGCAGTACAGGAAGAGTTGGAGTCAGGCAAGGACTTGTGAACCTCTCCTGACATGCAAATTTCACCCTGCCAGCTCTGGTTGCAGTCCACATGAACTCATAAAAGGAATCACCATCCTGTTTCTTTGGGGCATTCTTCCTAGGAGAAGAGGTTTATTTACAGGGACCACACTTAATGATCCTTCATCTTCCTGGAATTCCTTAGATGTGAGATTTAAAAAAAAAGTAGAATGATCCAATCTCTCTGACATGATGTCAGTGATGTTGCAGCCTGTTTGGAAACCTAGTAACCCATCTCATAACTGAGAATGCATTGTGGGACTGACCTAGATTTGGTTGTTTGGCCATGAGAATGTAATGCAATCCCACCAAGTAAATATCTTACAACATCTGAGACTAAAGTAAGTATTGATGAAAATTTGGTAATGACAAAAACTATAAGAGGGCAGTGATTGCCCAGACTCAGCTGCTGCCTAAGAGGGGCAAAGAACAACTGAGGGATCCAAAGTGAGAAATAAGTATATATATATAGTGGAGTAGGCAGAGAAGTGCTTGCTAATAATGACAGGGGAGTAGGAACAGGAACATGAAAGGAGATGGGGTTAACCAATGTAAGATAATGATGGAGTGCCCCTGAAGGCTCAGGAGTGATGATAAGAAAAGGATAATGAAGTGGGATGACAGTCCACACAAGTTCTGCATGGATTCCAAGTGGATGCTGAGATTCCAAGCAGAGCAGAATTACAATCTCTGGGTTTCTGAGACTTCAGAGTTGGTGTTCCACTTCCAGAATTCACTGTACTTCGTCAGGTAGTCAGGGATGAGTAACCCCCAACCAATCATGAACTGCATCCTTGGTAAAATGTGTTATCACTGCCCTCTCCCACCCTTTCCCCCATTCCTTAACTGAGTGCAATTTACAAGATTGAGAAGGGAATTGTAAGCCTCAGGGCAGCCACTGGCATCCTGGTGCCAGGGCATGATGCAGTTGATGATAAGTTCGATGACCTCGAATATAGCTGGCCACCTGCTAGCTGCATCCTGGAGGTCAGTGGTTGATCCCATGGCACAAAGCTTGGCCCGTGGTATCATCAGCTGCGAATGGTTACCGAGTGAGATATTTGTCTGCCGGTCACGATCGTCGTGATCAAGAACACCTACGCCGCTAAGTTATACAGCGTCGATTAACACAGCTGATACCAACCACCATCATCTCTGCAAGCACATCAAACGCGGAAGTACATCGCTTGCTTTCCGGCCGCTCTTCACCGCCTCCCTTACCTTCGCCGCCAACTGGCGACTCCGTTCCCAATCCACTTTCGTATCCTCTCCAGCGAGTTTCGAGCTTGGGCCCCTCGTCCCACCACCCTCTGCACCAACTCGGGAAGACGACCAAGGAATCATGGAGGCCCCGGACGAGCCAATCTTTGAGACAGACACGGACGTTGTTTCCTTCTCAAGGCGTGATGTCCGGCTTCTCGAGAGCTTATTGCGATCAGCGAGGTCCGGGCGCGCAAGGCGCAATTTCTCAGTGATGAGTCTCCGTTCAGCGCGTTCAGCTCTCCGCGCGGCTGTCCGCGGGCTCATGGGCGGATGGGCACTCGTAGTGGGAATTGTGGTGTCGGGCGTGCGTGAGCCGAGTGTGGGGACGGCCTTGGATCCAGCGAGGTATGCGAGGGATGATGGGTCCTGAGGAGGGGAGGTGAGTGTGGTTGGGGGGAGGAGAGCAGGGGTTGATGTCGATGCTGCGGTTTCAGTGAGTCGGGAAGACGAAGCGACGGATATCTCGGGCGTAGGCGCCATCTTTCCAGCTTTAAGTAATGACACGTCTGTGTCCAGACGCTTCCTGGTGCGGAAGGAAATTGTAGGAGTCGAACGCAGCGCATGAGGTAAGACCGTCGAAGTGTTTATGCGCTCGGATGACAAAGCCACTCCCACTCCAACCACATCTATTCCTGTTGAATCAGGGACGGTCGGACTGCGGTCAAGTTCGATTGGGGATATCGCTGACGCGGCGATGTTGCACTTGGGAGAGGTACGTCGTCTGGGAGGTGTCGAGAATGTCTGAAGTGATTCCGACAGCGCGGGTTTGGGAGTTTCGAACTTATCGTCCGCCTCAGCTTCTAACCGCACACCCGAACTTTCCAGATCGATCCGTACGCGCTTCGGTGCTGGAAACTCACCGAGGTTCTCTAGGTTGAACACGGTTACCATATCGCTGCTAGGAGATCGTTGCCGCCGGCGAGGACGCGGCGTTTGTTGCGTCTGACTTTGGGCCTGGGGCTGTCGTGGGGCATGGACTTGAGAGAGGATTTTAAGGAGGTCACCCTGGAGCAATACGTTATCAAGACATGCAAATGGCTGTGAACCCGATCCACATTCTGCGTTCGTCTGCTGTTCCTCTGATGTATCTGGTGCACGATCCGAACATCTAATATCATCGAATGACGCACAAGGTGAGGTATGTGCCGAAGAAAAAGACACGATGCAGCCAAGTGGGGAAGAGGGTGGAAGTAGAGAGAGATCAGCGGTCGTAGGTAACATGACGTGCTCCGTTGGAGTGTGCCCAATGAGTTGCTTCGTTGGTGTAGCAGAGGGATACTGGACGGGATTCTCGGAGATGTCGCGTTCTTTTCCCTTGGCTTCGATCACGAGTCGTCTTTGATGGAGCATAGGGGATGTACTTGGTGTAGGGAGCGTATTTCCGTCAATTTCGACAGCGAGCGGTCGATCCGGTTGTGACTGGGACTGCGGTGATGACCACGCCAAGTCCTCGCGTGGGTCGTCTCCCTCTCCGCCTCCGAACAGTCTCCAAGCCACTTTCGCATGTTCGTCCGACCCGCCTTCGTACGAAGAATCATCAGAGTCGTCATCGAGATATAGCCTGGGGGTCTTCAGGGGTGCCGGAATGGAGAGGTAGCCAGATGTCGAAGAGCCCGCAAGTCGACTGGGCCCAGCTACAGGTCGGGGCATACCCTGGCTTGCCGCCATCTCCACTTCGTCCTCGTGGGCACCTCCGTCTGACCTAGGAAAACCGTTCCGTCTCCCACTTCCCAACCACGCCTTCAACACCTCCACCTTCCGTTTCTTTCCGCCCTTTTCTCCCCACTTGTCAGCTGCGTCGCTAGGCCCCACCAAGTTTGAATACGCAGCATCGACGTCTTCGTCTTCGCTCGCCCTTGAGATTCTTCCCAATTCGTATGTGGACGACAGACCGGCAGGACCTGGAAGATGTGCGATACTCGGGTGGGACACCAGCGGGCACGGGGGAGCTGTTATTGATGACAAGAGCGAAGATGGTGTCCCAGAGGATAGGCATCCCGAGAACATTCTAGACATGGCACCCCAGTCAAGGCCGTTCAGAGCGGGGTCAAGCATATTTGGAACGATGCGACGTGGACGGAAGAGCGAAACGAAATTCATGAGTTCGGGGAGAGGCGAATGGCGAGATAACGGCACGAGCTATTTATCGCGACCAAACGCATACAGTCAGTAGAGGTGATGGCTGGGGAAGTGATAGAGTATGAACTGACCAACGAGTCTACGTCCTCCCCCGTTAATACCTGCCGCTTGATAGTGGCCTTGTATGTCTCCCAACCGGCGCAGCTCATGGTCATCGGATTCACGTAGACGACTTTCTTGCCCTCTTTGCTGGGGGGAGCGACAGCGCCCATGGTACCGAAATGGTACGGAGGAACGTCCACGAACGAACAACGATCGAAGCGTTCGCACGCATGAAACCTTGTGTTGGAAGCGTCACGGGTGCCGATTGCACGTAGAAATGGGTCCGAGAGTTGCGAATAAATGGAATGTTTGTACCGGTCGAAATGGATCTGTCATTTCAAAGATGTAAGTAGTACATATATGCGGTGAGTCGAGCAGAAGCGTCATTGGGAGTGGGACGAGCACATGTGAAGAACTTGGAGTAAAGAAGGCGAGATTGCATACCTTGCAATGAAACGCACGTGCGATGCCTTTAAGGACATCTTCGTATCCCCACGTCCAGGAGTTAATGAAGAAGTATGTGCTTGAGGGAAAGAGAGCGATTAGTTCTACGAGCCCCTGGACTGCGTGGCCCTACGTATTGAAAGGAATATAGCATGAATACCCACAATAATCAGCGAAGAGAACGGGATAAGGGAACCTACCTTACTGGGCACGACGACAGGCGAGAGCAAACAGGCAGTATCCAAATACAGAGCCTCTAATGTCTTTACTAGTCCTGTTGCCTCCGCATGGGTTCCCTCCCTGCGGGCGACGAAAACGCGAAGGTCGTCGGCAGAATCAGCTAAGTAGGGTTGTAGGAAGGGGTTACGCGTCATCGAGGAAAGGAACCACGGCTCGGCTCTGAGATCACCGGTGTGAAGGACAGACCCACGAGGGCCTTCGATGAGGAACCTGGTGGGAACGAGTGGTTATGTTAGTGCAAGTCGGAGGGGAAACGACAGACAAAAACCTACATCACAGCGCCGGGACAGTGGTTGGCATCGAGGAGAGTGATTGTAACAGTCTCGTTGTCCGAGACATCGAATTCTGTAGGCGTATTAAGTGGTACGGGACGCTGTCGGAACAATTAATGCGTTGTGGTGAACGTCACCAGCCCATCACGCACCAGGAGATCCCTTGATCCGGTGTAGAACTTCTGTCCATTCGGCATCACGTATGGCTCTATCTTCAAGTGCCCAAATGTTCGCTTTTTCTCTGTACGATACTCGTGATCGTGTAATGAACGTTCTGCGTATACCTCGTGGCGCAATAACATCTCCTTCGCGTCTGGTGAACATATTACACGATAAGCAAACGATTTTGCAGCAAGACCCGCTATATGGTCCGAATGAGTGTGCGTCAAAAGGTGTAATGCCGGTCTATTGTACGGCGGTGGCAGGTCATCGATGGTGTCAGTGAAGTTGTCGACGCGGATTGGGTAGGGAAGCGCAAAGGCGTGGTAGGGCGTTCCACTGGGCATATCGACGTCGCCTCTGAGTCTGAGAGAGGAGCTATTTGGCGTGCGATTTAACGGCTGTGAACGCGCATGCGGGTGAGGCGAGTCGGAGAGCACCTGGCCTGAGGGTGACAACTTTGGAGAAGTTGGCTGGCATGAGACAAAAGCGCGTTGATCGCGTGGTTCACGCGACCATAATCACCCCCTGTCGCCATCCGTACTGGTGGCAATCACTTACACGTAGCTCTGACTCGAGTAGTACTGATGATTATAATGACTAGTACTGAGTAGGCTGATATCGCCACTTGGGGCACTGCACGTACCGCTATGTATATAAACAATCAACTTCTTCCCTTTGAGGGTATCTCGAATCCAGCCCGGAGCACCATTCAAGTCATCCCGCAGAGTTTTTATAATAAATACTAGGCTGTACCAAACAACCAGAAGAGTCGGATAAAATCAAATGGATCAGAGATGATAAGATAACGAGCCTTGAGGCTTGATCTTCCGCTCTGCAAGCCACAAGCTCTCGCACAGTGACCAAGAAAGTACTGACACGCTGCTTAAAACTCCTCCTAATCCGCGCGTTCCGGTTATCGATCACTCTTGCGTTGGGCACTGGGACGAGTTCAGAAAAAAGTCATAATACACCCAGAAAAGTTCACATCAGGCCCGGGAACCCACACACGGACCACTACTGATCGCCTGCTCCAAATATCCCGGACCAGGGCTATGCGGGAGCAACTGCCCAACGGTCAAGGTCACGATCCCACCATCTTCGACTTCTAATCCATTGTCACCTTGCTTCGGATAGTCAGCCGGGATGAGAAGTACTGGCATCTCCCGTGCACAAAACTCTCGAATGACCTCCCGACAGAGGCCGCACGGTGAAATAGGAGATAAAACGTCACTATCAAGTGACTGTCAGAGCAACGATAAAGACAATATTTGTCGCCGTGCACATACGATGTTACGGCGAGAGCCTTGAACGTCCTAATGTTTTCGCTCTTGATAAAGTGTGGAGGCTTTTTTAGTTATGGCGGATGACCGATATCAACTACCTACGATGGCCTTGAGGATGGCGGTGCGTTCCGCACATATCGTAGCACCTGACATCGACGAAAGATCTCTGAGATCTGTCAGGAGCAACATAGATTGGATGACGACGTACTGTAGCACGCATTGTCGATGCTCGCGCCTGTGATAATCGTTCTATCCTCGTCCAACAACGCAGCTCCAACCCGAAAATTGGAATAACGTGAATATGCATACTGTTTAGCTGAAAAGTTCGCACCAGATACTCCTCACCCCCAGTCTTGTGTCAAACCTACCTCGTATTGCACCCTCTATTAGCCTCTGACGATCTGAACTGGTTGAAGTGTCGGATTGCATGATCGCACGTACAGCAAAGTTATCACTGAATTTCTTTCTGTCAAGCAGGCGCTTTTTTCTGCATCAACTGCTGGACGTACCAGCAGTGAGACTAGAATTAGCAAGTCATTGCCCAGCTAAAGGTATCGCACCGATTCGCACATAATATTATAGGGTAAAATTGACCTCGTTCAGCCTCGCGTTCCGTCGAAGGTCGACTCGTAACCAACCCGTCTATGAGGCAAGCCGATAGACGGACTGGTAAATCTCGTTGAGAATTTGGCGGGATGAGCGGATTCTCCGGGTCATCTGATCTTCAGCCAATAAAAGAATTGACACTTTCACCATGGAAAACTTGAGAAAACATATTAACTCGACATATGAAAATCAATAGTATTAGGATGCGTCGTGATCATTTGATCAGTGAGTATGTGTACGACTAATGGACACATCCATCCGCCCCAGATTTTGACAGCACTGGGATGACCTGGGACATTCTATAACAAGTTTTCTCCTGGTCTATGCTCGGGATTCGACGTCGAACATCTGGTTCAGACTCCAGGGACATCGGCTTGATATAGATTTGTTGCCTGTGGGGTGCGCTGCCCAGCAGGCCCTGGGCGTGAATTGAAAAATTCATCCCCCGTATGCATGCCGAAAAGGATTGGTTGGTCATAAATTGTATGCGGAACCTATCTCTCGGCCAAAAAATATACATTCTATACTTTTTACAACTGGACGTGATAGCCCCGCACTCCAGTCATTTCGAAACTCCGCCACGGCATACCTCGGCATTATGAGGAGTAGGCGTGACTCTTACGCTGAATTGTCAGCTCGATTGCAATCTCAGCAACCACATCTCGGATGTCAGTCGTTGGACTTGGGAATTGTAGATAGTATATATTGGATGCACTGTACAAAGTGCTTAACAGAAATAATGAAAATTGTGGTGTTAAATGCTGAATACCGAATACGCAGCTCGGCCGAGCAGATGGGGTGGGATAGTATTTCTCACCCACCCAAGGGTATATACAATATAATATTTTACAATTCCATTCTGAAATGTATTCTAAACCCTGAAAAACATTGAATCTCCCAGTGTCATGCAAATGACAAAAACGGTCAGATGCGGGGGTTGATCGGCCCTTCCAACCAAATGACGTCTCTACGATTGGCTACGGCCGATAAACCGGGTTCCGCTCAACAGCAGCTCTCCGAATTCACACGACAAGTCCACAGCCTTGTGAAGAAAGAGGAGAACATTCTGAACAACACCACTTCTCACTTTCATCTTGCGTCAAGGCTGCTCAATCATGCAGGGCAACCTTGTCAAGTCCATTCTGTCTCTACCCCGCACATCTGCGCTGCGCTCGACCGTGCGCACATTTGCATCGTCCGCCACAAGATGGCAGGCGGTTCCCACAGAAAAACCGGTGTTGATGAAGGAGTTTAAGATCTATCGCTGGGTGCGTGCTGGTTATTTCTAAGATATCTTGTATCTCTAGGTTAATATGTGGGTCAGTACAGAATCCTGACGAACCGGAGAAGAAACCTACTCTCCAGAAGTATACCATTGATCTCAACCAAACGGGTCCTATGGTGCGTGTATAGCTCACGGAGGGTGCCTCTCTGTGTCTGGCTTAAATTCGTCCACTTTCCACAGATTCTCGATGCGCTCATCAAGATTAAGAACGAAATGGACCCTACTCTGACCTTCCGACGCTCCTGCAGAGAGGGTATCTGCGGATCTTGCGCAATGAACATCGACGGACAGAACACCCTTGCTTGTTTGTGCCGTATCGACAGGAACACGGGCAAGGACAGTAAAATCTATCCCCTCCCCCATAGTACGTGTTCTTTCTCATTTACCACCATTTCTTCTTTGTACGTGACTCACCCAAGGGCTTTCTTCGTAGTGTACATCGTCAAGGACCTGGTTCCCGACCTCACCCTCTTCTACAAACAATACAAGTCTATCAAGCCGTACCTCCAAAGCGATAACCCGCCTGAGAAGGGCGAGTTTTTGCAGTCTCCAGAGGACCGTAAGAAACTCGACGGTCTCTACGAGTGCATTCTTTGCGCTTGCTGCTCGACGAGTTGCCCATCGTACTGGTGGAACCAGGACGAGTACCTCGGTCCTGCAACGTTGATGCAGGCGTACAGGTGGATTGCAGATTCTCGAGTAAGCCCTTTTCAACTTCAAAGGGATGCATATTGTTGACGAAATATTGTGACATGAACGACAGGACGGGTACGGAGCCCAGCGCAAGGAGCAGCTCCAGAACGAGATGAGCATGTACCGGTGCCACACCATCTTCAACTGTGAGTCACTCCACTCAAGTGCATTCCACCCGCCTCTGCTCATGCCGATCTTCAGGTTCGCGCACTTGTCCCAAGGGTTTGAATCCGGCCGCAGCCATCGCCAAGATCAAGCTTGAACTCGCCGCAGATTAAGAGGTTTCTTTGTGTCGAACCGTGGATAGGTAGTAATTAGCGGGGAATTCTATCAAGTATTTGTCCCACTGGGCTGAATTGTGCAACTTCGCTCCTTACGAGCTCTGTTCGGAGTTCACCATTTCTATTTATTTCTATCCGCGTCAGGGCCACAATTGCTGCACGGGTATGGAGGGGGGGGAACGTTGTGAACGATGTGCAGGCTTGGTCCAGGTGATCGCTGAAACTACCCAAACTGCAAGCTCACAGTGGTTACATGCAGAATAATTTCAAGTACTTACGGTAAGACCACAGGTCTCGGTGATGTGTACATGTTAGGATTCCCTGATTTTGAAACATCGCAAATATATTACTACAGTAGACTTTCTCATAATGTATACTGTTGGGAGCCTCAAAATCCAATGCATCATGTGAATAGGGACTGTCAAAGTTGGCGTCGCTCACGACCCCTCAAATTTACTAAAAAAAAGGAAATTTTATATAAGCCTTGTGTTATTATGTTAGGAGTTTGCGCAACAATATTAATTTTTGAAACCTTCCACTGACTGTGACGGCTCACGAAACTCTGCATGATCAATACATATCCTTATACCTCTTCTATGTGGTGACCCGAACTCTTCTACACCCAGAAATTACTCCTGACGAAGCAGCACAACATCTAAATCTCGACATTTCATGTATTCTGGCCATCTGACAAACTCACTATCTGCAGGGCAGATCTGTGGTCCCAAAGGCCAGTACACTGCACTTGGCATGACAGTACAACCAAAATGAAACCAACCACCATCGCTTCACTCATCTGCTCCATGTTTCCCCCACTGTCTTTGAGGTTTTGCTTGATCTCATTCAAGACCACCCAATATTCACCAATAATTCCAATAATTCCCAAACCCCTGTTCAGACACAACTTGTGGTCACTCTCTATTGCATGGGGTGTTATGGGAATGGTGCCTGCCTGGAGGATATTGCCTGGATGGTGGGAATTTCTGAAGGGTCAGTAGAACTATTTACAGAATGGTGCTTCAAAGCTATTGAATCCTTGCATGATGCATTTGTGTGCATGCCTATGGCAGAAGGAAAGGAGTTTGAGAAGGTCTGGATGGATAATAGGGTTGGCTTCCAAGGATTGTGGTGAGAGGGCTGGGTGATGTATGATGGGACAATTGTTGTCCTCTATGCTAAACCTGGTCTCAACAGAGATACCTATTTCACTTGGAAGTCTAACTATGGATTAAATTTGCAGCTCAGTCATACTTTCCCAGAGATTCTCAAATTTGTATCAATTTTTTAGATTGGAAATCTACCTTCTGATCTTTTGATTGTGGACTATGCTCATGGCCTTACTGGCTCTGTTCATGATGCATCTGCATTTGAGCATACAGCTGCACTACCAGCAGAGAAGACTATCTTTGATAGTGCTGTTGGTAATCTCTGGGTACAGTCAGAACATTGCATGGGAGCCTTAAAGGGTCAGTGACAATGTCTCTGAGGGCTCCAAGTTAACATCAACTCAAAATGACAGCATGGTGCTGCATGTTATTGGATTACCATTGCTGTCATTTTGCACAATCTTGTGATTGACATTGATGGGGTGGCAATGGGAACACAGTTTACAGGACTTCACACTCAGAATGAGGGGGAAGAGGACTGAGGGTCACAAGATGCTCCTCATGGAATTAATATGGCTAACAGAGAGGAGAAAAGGCAAGCATCAGTGGAAGAGTTACTGGCCTTTTGACAAATGTAACAAATTTGTAAAACTGCTACTAAACTGCTTTAATATAGCCCAGAGCCATATAAAAGAGTGTGTGACAGATATAAGGAATCCTGAAAGAAAGAAAAACCTACTCCTAGTCACCACCAGCTGCCTGGTAAGAATGCTTGGCAGGCCTTGCCATTAACTCACCAAGCTTTTCCTTATATTCTGAAGCATTCCAGACACCAGCCTCATACTCCTTCAAGAGCATCTGATGCTCCTACATCTCTGCATCTGCTTGTGAATCGATGGCATTGAGGTTAGCCCTAAGAGCACAGTTAGTAGTGATGTGATGTATAGATTAAAGTACTCACTGTCGTAAGTCCATGAGAGTATCCTCACTTCTTTGGGAGTTTTGAGATGCACTCCTTGGCCTTCTTGATGCTCTCAGTGATGGACAACAGCTTGGATGGATGCTTTGCTGGGGTTGCAGCTGATTGTGAAACCGGAGGAGTTGGGTGAGGCTGGGACAAAGGAATATACTCCTTGTCCCAGTCATGCCAGGGAGGACTCCCACCATCATATGATGGCTCAAATGAAGGAGAGACTTGGTGATGGGCTTGTTCAGCTTAGACTTGTCATCACTTGGAGCCTGGATGGGAACAGCCTTCTTTCCATGTGGTCCTATGCCTGTTGTGATTGCAATTGGAGTAACATTTGAGTGAGCAGAGAAGATACCATGAAGAGTGGGAAGAATGGGAAGGTGTCATATTCCGTGCCGCGCAAGTCAACTCCACTTCTCTGGAGCCCACTCCAGACCAAGTCCGCTTCTCTGCCTTCCCGTTTCTCTGCATTTCCGCCTTCTCCTTAACATTTCTGTTCCTGTGCCTTGATTCCTTATCATTCACATCTTTGACAGACGTTTGACATATCTAATGTTCCCACCTTCCGATTAATCTGATTTCTGACATTTCCTGACTTAATCCTATCTCTTTGACATCTCTGACTCACATCCCGCTTCACTCTGGCACTCCGGTGCCCTCCGTGTTTACTTGTCCCCATAGTATATAAACCCCTCTTGTATTCTGTATTCCTCAGTTCGAATATCAACTTTGATCACTCCTCTCTGCCCAACTTAAGTCCCTCGCTCGACACTTGAAGCCAGCCTTCTTGTCGTCACTCTGACCCTCTGACCTCTGACCTCCGATAACTCATCCTACTACTCCGCACTGCCGTAACTCTGCTCCTCTGCTCCTCATCTCCGCCCTTTGTAAATATGGGACTGAACTCGGACAAGGGCGCAACATATAAGTTGAAGTCGACATCCGCTTCCGCCTCCGACAACTCCGGACAGCCCGGAGGACTTAGCATATTAACAGAAGGCCTCAACAATTTCATCTATCTGAAGTTAGACAGTTATTGAATAAAGATGTATCACATACCCCTGTCATATCCCATAACTTTTCCATCTCATCTGACCTAATTCTGACATGTTCTGACACTTCCCGACATATCCTGACAACATCTGTTTTCACTTGGACATATCCTTCTTGTGTTTCCCATTTCCCATCTCCCCAAATTCTTGGATTTTCATCTATTAGTAATTACATCTGTCTTATGTCCATTTCCGTTATGTTTCTTTTCTTTGTCATCATTGTTCCTCCTTACTAATTCCATGTTCCAATTTGTCATCCACACACATTACATTAGTAATCCCAACATAGCTTTCTTCTGCTGCACATCAGGATTCCCTAACTCTCGATGCTAACCCATATATATCCTTTCAGACCCCTAGTATATAAACCCTTGTAGTTTTCCCTATGTTTCTTTAGTTTGAATATCAACTAGATCACAATCCCAGAAACCCTCTGATCCTCTGAATCACCTCCTCTGGTCCTTGAGTTGAACTTGGGACTTAATTCTGACCCTCACCTGAAATCAAGAGACAGGACTTGTACAGGGGTGCAACACATATGTTGAAGCCATAGTCTCTTATCTACCTGACACTTCCAGATTCTCCTTCCTTATTCCCCAACCCCTGATCCTTCAGGTTTGCTCTGGAAACTCCGGGATTGAACTGGACTCTGACAACCCCAAATCGACTGCACTTTGGTCATGTTGGTAACATCAGGTCCTGATGCTGGGATGCAGCAGTCAAAGTACTCATTGGCCTGAGATTCATCATCCTCAGCTCCATTGGAGGATTTGACTCCCTCACCAATCATCCAAAGTTGACTAGCATGACTCTTATACTTTTTAAGCAGACTGTACATGACGAGACAATTAACTTGAAGGTTTAATGATATTAATTACTCACTGTTACGATATATTGAATAACCCCTATCTTTTTCTTTTCTTTTGATCACCTGACTTTTTGTTTTCATCACATGACCATTTCTTTATCTATTTCCTTTCTTAGTAATTGTTCAACAAGTCTCTCGAGCTAAAGTCTCTTGGCTGTGTTCCTTCTATGATGTTCCTTCTC
>KN825677.1:0-14816 GCA_000827395.1 Paxillus rubicundulus Ve08.2h10 | reverse complement strand
TCTGGCAGCGGCTGAGTCTGGGCAATCACTGCCCTATTATAGTTTTTGTCAATATATACCTAGTTTTCACTTCGGATTCCTCAGTTGTTCTTTGCCCCTCTCTGGCAGCGGCTGAGGTGAGTTTACTTTATACTTTTTACTACTCCTAGCTAATCCCTAGTAGTCTGGGCAATCACTGCCCTATTATAGTTTTGTCACCTTGCACTCCCCACGGTAGTCCATACTACTGTGGGATCCTCTTATGTCATCCAACCTGATGTGGATTCACCAAGGACACAGATCACAGCATGTGCGATGTTGGGACGAGTAAGAAGGGTGAGATAGAGTAGCTCACCAATGAGTTTGGGAAAGGCAGATGATAGTAATGCCACATAGGATGAACATCTGTCTTCTTCCTGAAAGGAAATGCAGGGTCCATGGGCAGGCTCACTGGATTGCAGTCATGCAGGCCATGTTCCTCCAGTAGATATGATATGTACTTGTGTTGGTGCATCCAAAGCTGCCATGAGGTGCAATCATGTTCAATTTCAATACTGAGGTACTTCACAATGGCACTCAAGTCACTGATCCTGAAATGGTCACCAATCTGCTTCTTGACCCAATCAAGAAATTTACAATTGTTGGAACCTGCCAAACTATCGTCTACATGCCATGCAATGATGCAGATAATGTGCACCCCCTCTGGTGTGACATGGTCATAAATGAAAACTGCATAATCAGCATCACAACGGAGAAAGCCTAGCTTAATCAAGAAGTGTGAAGTAGCTCATACCAGTCCACAGCAGCTTGTCTGAGACCATAGAGGGAGGAGAGTAGATGAGCTATGAGGAGGGGACCTGCATTGCCATACTGCTCAAAGCCAGGAGGTTGCTGCATGTAGATGTCCTCACGCAGTTTTCCCCATAGAAATGCCATCAGGAAAATCGGTTTTTCTATATAGAAGTAGCCTTATCTATATAGAACTAGAACAGCATTTAGAGCAATTATAGAGCTATATAGCTCTCCAGAGTTTAAGATTGATTCTTAAAGATCTTTAATTGCTGGTAAAGTTCTATTGTTGACTACTATTTACTCCATTGCTTATTCAATGTTTATTGACTGTTTGGCTGTTATTTACTACACTTTATGTTGACTACTGTTTACCCCACATTTGGTAGTCAAAAATGTGGACACTCACTATACTTTTCAGTTGACTAATATTTACTACACTTTTGGTAATAAAAATAGACTTTCTCTACACATTTTGTTGGCTACTGTTTACTACACATTTGGTAGTCAAAATTGTGGACAATAACTACACACCTTGTTGGTTACTGTTTATTACACATTTGGTAGTCAAAATTGTGGACAATAACTACACACCTTGTTGGTTACTGTTTATTACACATTTGGTAGTAAAGAATGTGGACACCAATTACACATTTTGTTGGCTACAACTTAGTACACATTTAGTAGTCAAAATGCAGACACTGACTGTACTTTGTGTTAGTTACTATTTACTGCATATTTTGCAGTCAAAATGCAGACACTTGCTACACTTTTGGTAGTTTGCAGTTAACAATGTGGAGATTCACTTTGGAGTAGGAGTAGTCCACAAAAAGAAATTAAAGAATTGCAAATTTTGCCATTTTGACTATCAAAGTGTAGTAAATGTGTATGTAGTATGACAGTGTCTGCATCTTTGACTATCAAACATGTAGTAAATGTAAATGATAACCAACAAAAAGTGTAATTACTATTTGCATTTTTGACATATAGTAAATAGGTAGTGAAAGTCTGTATTTGTATTACCAAAAGTGTAGTAGATGCTAATCTACAAAATTTGTAGTTAGTGTCTGCATTTTTGACTATCAAAAGTGTACTAAAAGTGTAGTAAATAGTTGGTAACAAAATGTATAGTAAATACCAGTCAACAATGGGAAGTTAAAAATGTAGACATGTTATGAACTGATATTTACTACACTTCGTACAGTCTCACGTCCTACCTAATATGGAACCCTTTTGTCCATGTCTGTGTGGGAATCACACTGCCATCCCAGTGTGATTCCCACATAGACATGGCCAAAAGGGTTCACACACCACTGTGACTTGGATCATCAATTTTTCAAGCCATGTCAGTGTACAATCTCTGCAATCTTGTTCATCTCCTTCCTACCTCATCACACCTGCACCCTCCATCTTATCCACTGGCATGTTTTCAAGCCCACCCCTGCATTCTCAATCCCACTGACCCATTTTCAGGCCCACCTGTGTGTTTTCAAGCCCAATGTGTGCTCTAGACGCCACCTGCATGTTTCTGACCCTACCAGTGCATTTCTGATCCCATGCACTCATTTTAGACCCCAACAGTGCATTTATAACCCCATCCAGATGTTTCTGACCCCACCTGCTCATTTTAGACCCCACACATGCATTTCCAACCCCATCCACACATCTCTGACCCCACCTGCTCATTTTAGACCCCACCTACTGGTTCCTGACCCCACCCGTGCATTTCTAACCCCATCTGCACATTTATGACCCCACCTGCTCATTTTAGATCCCACCCATGCATTTCAGACCCCACCTGTGTGTTTCCAACCCCATCCACACATTTCTGACCCCACCCACACATTTTAGACCCCATTGCGCGTCTTAGACCCCATTGATGTGTTTCTGACCCCACCCACTCATTTTAGACCCCACCTGCATGTTTCTGACCCTACCCATGTGTTTCTGACCCTCCACCAGCTATCAATATACATTACATTATATATATCATTTTTGTTGTAACCACCTAAGTGAATATAACCAATTTCAAACTACTACATAGTGTGAACAGAGATCTGAGTAAGGCAGCTAGAGCACAAAGGATGCAAATGGAGGTGGATTTATCAACTGAAGTGAAAGTCTTCCCAAAGTCGACACCTGGGACTTGAGAAAAACCCTGAGCAACAAGACATGCCTTATACTTGGGCCCCCCCTTTAGATCCTCCTTGAATTCCAGCACCCAACAATAGCTGATAGCCTTCTGACCATGGGGAAGGGGAACCAGCTCATAGACATTCATCTTCTTCCACATGGCAGCTAGTCAGTGGTCATGGTCAGGACAGCGCATGGCTTCATCATAAGTGTTCAGCAAAATCTTGAGATTGTAGTTGGGTGAAAGTGGATTGTGATGAGTATTGGAGTGAATGGTGAGGTGAGCATGCTCACAAATGATGAGGTTTGCCATGGGATGTGGGAAACCCACCTCCTCGTCATCCTCCAGAATCATAACATCTGGTCCTGAAACTGCTTGATGAGTGTACAGTGCAGCAAGCTGCCATTCAATACCAGACTTCATCAGCTTGGCAGAAGAAAATGTCTCTGATAAATCCCCCCCCATTGTCTGAGCGAAATATTTGGGTGGGCAGCCCAGAGGTGTTCTCCCAGTGGAGATGAACCAGATTCCAGGCCTCCAAAGCCTGATCCTTGGTGGCAAGCAGCTGCACATCAAGACAATGTGTGTGGTTGTCAAGGAAAATGATGAAACAATGCTTGCTGTGGGGTGTCTTGATGGGGAATGGCCCACACAGATCAGAGTGGATGAGCTCAAGGAAATGAGTGGCAGGGGGAGATGTAGAAGGTGGATGAGGCCTGTGAGGATGCTTCACAATGATGCATGCTTTGCACTTGTCCAAAGGTGCTGTGGAGTTGAGATTTGTCCCAGACAAGAATAGATTCAACTGCTTGACTGCCTCACCGCCAATGTGCCTGAGATGTGCATGCCAGAGATTTAGCATGAGAAGAATGATGGCAAATGTGGAAAACTCTGGAGGTGGGCAAATAGAGAGAGGGATACCAGATAGCAGTGGGGGAAGGAACTCCAGATCCACAAATCAGAGATTCCCCATGAGCGGCAGAGATCTGAGTCCATGGCCATGGTAAACCAGGTCACATTGGGAGGGGTTTCCCTTAAAATTACAATCCCAACCCTTGTTCAGCATCCAGCTGACTGATAAGAGATTCAACATAGCATCAGGGGCATGCAGGCAATTGCTGAGATGAATGTGATGCTTTACCCCCCAGATGGTCAGTATTGCCATGCAGTCACCATGACCAGAAGTGGTGATAAACCCATGATTTGCTGTATGCATGGTAGGGGATGAGTCCTGGGAGAAAGTCCAGAAATGAGCACAATCACAAATGAGGGTTGTTGTGGTCCTGGAGTCAAGGATGGTGGACAAGGCAGAATGAACATGGGCTGCAAGTTTGGGGACAGCATTACAGAGTCCAAAGGCTCAATGGATGCACATGAAAGATCCCCAAGGAAGGCATCCCCATATGGTGGGAATGCAGAGGCAACAGCAGCTGCAGAGACAACAGGAAGAGACAAGGAGGATACCACTGGGGATGCAGTGGGAATGGGTGTCCCTGATGATGAGGGGTCCTGTCCTTCTTCTTATTCTTCTTCTGTTGCCAAGGTGTCTGACCTTCCATCCCTCTGCCAGGAGAGAAACAGTGCATGTGATTGTGATCCCCACGATGGCTTGCTGAGCAGACAGGCATGGTGCAGAAAATGCCCTGAGGGTTCTTAGGGTGTTTCTGTAACCAGATGATGGAGTTTCTGTCAGCAGATGTGGAAGTGGTGGCCATATGCACGTATTCGGACCTGGGACCAATCAGGTTTTTCTCGTTAAGCTGATGTGATGCTTCACTGCAGATGCATGTCGAGCATGACTCAAATGTCATTGGATTATGCTGAAAGGTCACTGAAATGGACCCGCTGCTATTGAGAGCTGATGTGATGACAGTGCCAGAGTAGGCATCATGGAGCCATTGTTCAAGTTGGGACTTGAACATCCTCCATTCAAGGGACTGAGGCAACCCAGTGAGCAACTGAAAAACAGATTCTTCTTATGAAAAATTGGCACCCATCTCAAGGAGACAGTACTGAAGTGACAAGTGCTCCCCCACATAACAAGATGCATCAGATGCATCCTTCATATGCAAAGTGGCAAGTTGTTTATGAATAATAAATTGCATACTGAGATCTTTACATCCATAGTGGCATCCAATTAATTCCCAGATGGCTTGAGTGGTCATGGTCTTGTCATTAGGAATGAGCTGACAAATTGGCATAGATAGAAAACAATGAATGAAACCCTTTGCCTTGATGTTGTCTATTAGCCATTTATGGAGAGCAGTAATTTCTGCCTCTGTCGACTGTGTGATATCAGCGGGCATGGGTCTGATTGAGGTGAAATCCAATGGGTTGGAGGGATCAGATCCTGTACTGACATGATACCATAGGTCCTTGGCACCCAGAGCATATCTCATGTCTGTCTGCCAGGCATGAAAGTTGTCTGCACCAGTGAGTGTCAGAATATGATTGTATTTTCCCATGGTGATAGGAAGATTTGACTGTTGCAATGTGAGGGAATAATGTATTCTGTTTAAGGCTCTGAATTAGAGCTGGGGCTCATAACCTATTGAACTAAGCATTCTCAGCATTGTTGATACACAGCTTATGATATTAACAAGTACCTAAGCATTCTGTAAGATGGATAAGTGAAAAGAATGCATGGCGATAAAGGAAAAATAAACATACCTCAGTGTTGTTGATAAACAGCTGAGGTGTACATAGATGGAAACTACAATGTAGTTAAAGGTTGATTATGTAATCAAAATAATGTATAATCTATGACATTGATGTTAACTCCAACAGTTAAGATACCTGTAGGTCTACTCATCATGGGTTTACCTGTGGGTATCCTAAAATTACTACTACCAGAAAGTATTGAGTTTGAATACACATTAGCTACATTTACTAATAAAAGTGTTGGTCAATTGAGTCCCAGCCATCTGCAAGGCTCACCTTCAATTGCTAGGAGGGAAATAACCTTTGTGACATTGTCATCCTTGATAAGGCTGAGCTCACTCCAAATTCCCAGACAGAGTAGTGCATATATTGATTGCACTGAGAGTTGAGTGTGGGTGTGTGAGAGTATGAGGTGACCATGAGAGAACAAGTATTTAACATCAATGGATGTTGCTGGACAAAGAGTGAGCATCACATGAACAGAACAAAAGGAGAAAAATGTACCTGGAATACTTAAATAGTTCAGCACCATGTGAGATGGGTGGGGATAAGGCCCATGCCACTCATGCTACCATGCAATAGGATCAGTGACATGTTCAATGTCTGTGCTGAGATAGTGATTAAGCTCAGAACCAAGGTCTGTGGCCACCAGTGGGGCAAGTGCAGACAGGGTATCAAATATGTTTGATGGCTAATAAATGGTATTCATAGTGTCATCAGTTTGCTTGAGCCGAGAGTCCTGAGGCTCCCAAACATGTTTGGGAGAACTTGGGAGATGTGAGGAAAGTGTGAAGTTGACATGATTAGTAATACTAAATATTTGAACTCCAACATTTTGCAATCATTGCCCTCATCTTTTCTGTCAAAGAGTGAGGGTGAACCCCAACACCCTGGATCAAATCAGTGATCACCTGATTTTCTCCAATCAGTCACACAATTGCCAACTTCCAGTTGCAATTTAGCTTGCAATTTTCCTCAATTGTGCTGGTCACTATGGGAATGCAATCTCCCCTGAATATGTTGCACAGTGGGCTGAGGCCAGTACTGGCTTGGTGATTAATTACACTGTGTCATGGTTGCTATACTGGACCAGCATGACACCTTCATGCAATTTCCTGCCTGGACTCAGAAAGTGTCGCAATTTCTCATGCCTATACACAGGAGCATTCCTGTCCTGAGTGGCACAATGGAATTTTGGCAGCTGATGGGTCTGCATTCTGCCTGCATGCCAAACTGACCCTGCATGGCAAGATCTTTTTGACCGTAAATAAAACTATTCCCTAAACTTCCAGGTGAGCGTTCTGATATGTCTGTTTTTTGTGATATTTGCTCATTTACCACAGTTGGTCATACTACCCCACAATTTTCTAATTGCAGATTATGGAATTGGATTCCCTGGGAGTGTCCATGATGCATATGCATGCCAGTCCACTCAGACATCCAGGGAACATGTTGAGTTGCTTGGTGATTGGCATTGGATATGGGCTGACAGTGCCTACCCATCTGAGCCATGGTGTGTCATACCATTCAAGAAGCCAAGGGGGGTGGTTGACACATGATCAAAATAATTTCAACCAATACCTTTCAACAGTAATTATTCCCTTATATTTTTTGAGCTCTACACAAATATCTATGTATTTTTGTTCTAGATCCATGTTCAGGTTGAACATGCATTTGCTGCCTTGAAGGGTCATTTCCAGTCCTTATGGGAGCTCTGCCACCCCATTCAAAATGAGCAAGAGCTGCAGTATGTCATCCATTGGGTTAACTGCTGCTTCATATTGCATAATATGGTCATTTGATTTGAGGAGAGGTGGTATGGACCTGGTCCAGAGAGGGTCACTACTCAGTGGGCTCAAAATGAGCATGAAGAAGAAGGCAGGGGACCAGAGCCACCAGATGGCAATGGACCCCTTGGTGATCAGACAGAATATCCCTCAACTGGTCAGAACTTCAGATGCAGACTCATGAATTGTTGTTTGAGTCTCCATTCACTACCATCATTTCACATGACAATGAACAGTGAGGTGGAATTGCACTAGTATATTACATGTACAAAGATGAGTGACGTAGACAACCATGACACACAAGACAGGACACTGGATGTTGTGAAAAAAAGTTCAAGCTTATCTACTCCTGACCCTTGGTGACACCCTGTTGCAACCTAAAGAGCTCAGCTTGAGCAAGGAACATTCAGGTCTGATGCTCAAATGTGTCAGGCTCAGCATTCCTCAATCTGATCTGTGCTTCATCTTGCTCCTTGTCCCACTGATGTACTGTGGTGGTGCATTGCTATCTCTTGAGTGGATGCTCCTCTGTGAAGCAGGCATGGTCAAACTTAAGGCAAAGCTTTTTTAGCTTGAAGCTGGACGAGTGGGCCTTGTTGTCATCAATTGCTGCCATGCCTTTATCCAAGATGTCCTGAATGGTCTCCCACATCAGCACCACAGTTTTGGAATGCTTCGAAGTGGAGGTTGCAGCAGTGGGGGAGTTGCTGGTGGACTCAGAAGAAAATGGTATGCCACTGCTTACAGATGACATGACGGACGAACTTCAATATGACATGTTGGACAGAGGGGTCTGATGACTCTGCCTACCATGAGAACCTGCAGATGAGGTAGGTAAGCCGGAGTGAAAGGTGGAGCAGTTATTGGTGTTGGGCATGGCATTTTTATTTGGGTATGTGAATGGAGTGAGGGGAGGGGGTGATGGTGATCATACCAATACCTGGCAATTGTGAGCATGGAAAACAGACAGTATTTTTTTTATAACTTACTGAATGTTTCTGCCCTCAATAATGATTGGTGTCCACATCTGCATCATCCTTGTACAGGTCTTCTTCACCACCCATATCCATATCAACACCAACATCAACATCATCCCATGGCCGAGGTGGCTCATCAGCACACTGTTTTCCCTTGTCTTGGCCCACTGTAGAAGATGGCAGCTCAATGGGTGGACAAATGACCTGAGGTGGCTCAGGGATGGAGGGGGGAGCAGAAGGGGGTCCAGAAGGGGGGCCAGAAGGGGGGCCAGAAGGGGGGCCAGAAGGAGAAGGGGGGACAACTTGGGAGGTGGCAGGAGTTGCAGCAGGAGCATCCGAGGCAGTGGTGGCAGAAGGTGCACTTTTTGATTGGACAAGGGCAAGTAGTTGCATGCCACAAGAGGCACCAGGCATAGAGTTGACAATTGCTTTTGGTGTGTACAATGGAATGCCCCTCCACAGCCTGTGGAGGTTGGAGTACCATGGAAATTCTTTTTCAACAGCCCCTGTGGATAATCAGATCAAATTCTAAAAGACAGATGGATGGGACTTACAGAGGAGATTCATGTGACCCTCTGGATCAAGCACAACTCTGTTTCCTGTATGTGTGAACTTGACCACTTGTTCACAATAGCTTTTTTTCAGGCTGAGTGAGATGATCCAATCAGTAATGTTAGTTGTACAATGATTTAGTGACTACTTATGTGCCCAACTGATCATGAATGGCTTTGGAAAACTTTTCAGGGTGGTCTTTGAAGGTCTCTGCCCAATTGCCATCATCCTTGAAGATAACCTCAGTGATGACTGTACAAATCTCTACCTTTGTCTTACCTGAGGCCCTACCTTCCAGTTGTGGTGTACTTTTGTTTTCAGAAAACAGCACAATGCAATCCACTGGGTGGTCAACAAGCCACTTGACAAGCTTGCTGGTATGCCCAGGGTTCGTGGGTGTCTCCCAGATGATGCATTTGGCTGCACTGGTGCTGGCAGCGGGGGTGTCATCTTTCAATGTTGCACCTTGGCCATGTCCACAGCCATTCCCAGACAACTTGCAGGTGAGTTGACTTTGTATGGAGTTCTGGGAGAGTTCTTTTCAATGGCTTGAAGATGCCTTGAGCATTGTGGCTGGGGGTCAAGGGCAGGCATGGGTTTCAATCCCCAATGCCGAGTTGCCAAGTGGTCCATCCTTTGGAACCTAAGTGAAACCCAGCCAAACCTAGACAACTGTGAATACCATTATAGTCACATTGTGAGTGCACAAACAGAGAAAAACAGAGAATGGATAAAATAGTCATTACCTTCTCTGACTTTTCACCTTTGTTTTTCTGTACCCTACCAGTGGTAACCTCAGCCTTGTCATTGGTATATGACTGTGTATACTCCTTGCAAACCAGTTGTTCAGCAGTAGCAATCCAGTCATCTTCCCAGCATGCTGTCATGAAGTATACCAACTTATGGCAAGGATGGAGTGACAAAACACAGTGAACTCTAGAACCAGAACACCAACTCTGCATTTCCAGAAAGTTGGAGTTCATACCTCCACTCTGCTGCCAGGCAGACCTGCTTGGAGTCTTAGTGTTTGCTTGGAATTTGTCTGGAACTTGTGTGGACTATCATCACACTTCATCATCATATTCTTATAATTATTCCTGAGCCCCCAGGGGCACTCCATTATTACTTTACATCACTTAACCCCATCTCCTTCATGTTCCTGTTCGTATTCCCCTGATTATTACTAGTGAGCACTTCCCTGCCTACTCCACTACATATATATACTTATTTCTCGCTTCAGATTACTCAGTTGTTCTTTCCCCCTCTTAGGCAGTGGCTAAGGTGAGTCTATCTCATACCTATTTACTACTCATAGCTAATTATTAGTAGTCTTGGCAATCACTGCCCTATTATAGTTTTTGTCATGGAGCACTGTAAGCAGATCTTATGGTCCTTCAACACTAATGTTTCAAAGAGGGTACTAAGTTGAACATCCCCATCGCAATATAATACACCTCAGAACTATCAGTGAGGGAATAGTAGCAATTGAGGGTAGACTTGGTGAGGGACACTGCAGTGTAAATAGCTTGTGAGTAGGACTTGTTGTGTGAATACATTGTGAGGGATTTGCTGATATGGCTGGAATCACAGTTGCAAGATTGGGTATCAACTGAGATAAAACAGTGTAGTGTCCTTGAGGATCTGGATTGAGGTGAGAGTTTATTTGTTCAAGCTTGCAGCACATGCATCTGCAGTGCTGAATGCTTACATACCTTAAAAATGCTGCAGAGCTGCTTCATGATTTTCCATTCACAGTTGGTCAACTTGAACTTTCTCAAACCAAGTCTCTGCACTGTGTCACTTTGTCCACAGCTTCCCTATGCTTCATTGAATACTCTAACATGTCAAAGGTTGAATTCCACTGATTTGAGACATGGTGAGGCATCAAGGAAGCAGTCATGTGTGAATCACAAAGAATGATCTGCCATGCTGGTAGTTAAGTGAATAATCTTGTAGGTGATGTGTCAAAGCTGGGAGAGGTATTAGGAGTAAATTCAAAGGTTTGCACATAAATTTTTATTACTTTCATTAGAGCTATTTTACTGGATGAATTGTCTGCTCCAGCTTCATCCTGCCTTTGTCACTCAATTCTGAAACCTTGTTAACCCACCTGTCATTGTTATCCTCAATGTTAGCCTCAACTTTGTTCGCTCTAAAATTTGCTCTGTCCTCCTTAGTCATCACCACATCTTCTTCATAAAGACCCTCACTCAGAACTTTCAAATCTGCAGCCTCTTTGCTCTTGAGCTCCTGCTTCTTGGAATCAAATTTCTGGATCAGAAACTTTGCAAACAAGTTGACAACATGGAGAAAACAGCAGTGAAAATATACCAAGTCCCTCCCTGGTGTTAAGTGGCTGGAACAATGGAAGAGGTAAAAAGAAGGTGTGCAATATAATCAATCTTGGAGGGATTTAGAGTGAGAAGAGTGAAAAAGTACAGTGAACTCCATAACTAGAACACAAACTCTGGACACTCAGGAACTTGAGATCCATGGCTCTGCTCTGGAGTCCATCCAGAACTGCTTGGAATAACAGAACTCATTCAGGGACCATCTGGAACTCATCTGGACTGTTGCTATATCATTCCATCCTTTCCTTACCATCACTCCTGAGCTTCAAGAGGTATTCCTATTATCATCTTACATTGCTACCTCATACCCCATATCTGTTCCTGTTCCTGTCCCTAATCTCCTGTCATCATTAGCAAGTGCTTCTTTGCCAATTCTGCTACATATACATATGTATATATTTACTTTCTCCTTTCAGATTCCTCAGTTATTCTTTGCCCTCTATAGCCAGTGGCTGAGGCGAGTTCACATTATTCCTATTTACTACTCCTAGCTAATTCCTAGTAGTCCAGGCAATGGTCATATCCCATGTCATGCAAGTCAACTCTGCTCCTCTAGAGCCTACTCCAGACCAAGACCACGTTCCACCTATACCCAAGTCCATTTTTCTGCTTTTCCGCTTATCTCTCTTACCCCTGATTTCTGCACCTTGTTTCTCATCCTTCATACTTTGACAGACATTTGACATATATAATAACTACACCTTCCAATTCACTCCATCATGACTCATTCTGACTCCTCCCAACTCATTCCTATCTTTCCAATATCTTTCCCCCACATTCTGCTCCACTCTGGCACTCTGGTGTGTTTACTTGTCACCATAGTATAAAAACCCTCCCTGTATTTTGTATTCTTCAGTTGGAATATTGACTTTGATCACTCCTCTGCTCTGTCCATCTTAAGTCCGTCTCCTGACACTTGAAGCAGGTTTTCTCGTTGTCACTCCAACCTCCAACAACTCTGGGACAGCCATGGAGGAACCCATGATCTTAACAGCAATCACTGCCCTTTGATATTTTTTGTCAGGTTATGAGCCCTGCTAGCATATACTAGTGGAAAGAAAACCTCTCCAGAATGAGTCAAACTCTCATGCAATCCCCCAGTGCATGTCCAAACAAACTCCAGACCCTTGGGACTTCTGCCATGTTGTCCAATACAGCCTCTGCTGACAGTCCCATATGTTTGACTCTGATCAGACACTCAAACTTCCAAATCTAGATCACAGCAAAAACTTTGGGGGAGAAAGTCCTAGATGTTGCCCTGGGAATGGACACCTGTCTGGTCATTCCTGTCACATATCTCAGTATCTCAGGTACCACTGCTACTGTGCCTGTTCCTGCCACATCCACTAGCATTCCAGGTCCCTCAACAGTTTTCCCTACCTTATCTGGAACTCTGACAATCTCTGGCACAGCCATGTCAGAAGAAGTCCAAAAATGGATGGAGTGGAAGAGAGCACACAGAATCATTCAGGACAGCATCAGTGATGCCTCTCTACTCAAAGTGGAAGCCCACATCACTGCCCAGGACCTCTTTAATGCACCATTATCCATCCACCAAGCCTCCAACCTTGCCTCTGCCTTCTACATATTTCAACAGCTGTTCAACTCCACATAGTCTAGAACTTCTGCCATTTCCAAGCACATTATGTCACTCTGGACTTTGGAGGCCAACCTTGCCAGAATGAAGTTTGTGGTCAACAGCAGATTCCTTGCCTTTGTCCTCCTAAACACCCTTCCAAAAACTCTGGAATGAAACATGTTCACCTCCTTTGTCACCAACACCATTGATGACAGCAAACTCACTTTTGATGCCATGGAAACCTGAATCACCTGGGAGGAGGAATGCCTCAACCCTTCCAGATATTTGGACTCTGCCCTTAAAGTCTCAAACAAGTACTATACTGTTTGCCCAACTCCACCACCTGGTGTGAGCACCACCAACACTCCAGACACAACTCCATAAACTGCTATACCTATCAGTGTTGTATGAAAGAGTTAAGGAGGAGGAGGAGGAGGAGGAGGAGGAGAAGGAGGAAAGAAATGGGAGAAAAAGAAGGAGAAAGCCAATGTGACAGAGGACACTCCGAAGGTTACCCCTAAAACTCCAAAGATTGCAAACTTAGTTACCAAAGGTGTATCCAAGTCTTTAATGGCACATGTTCTTGCCTACTTGTCATCTGAACCCAAGGCCAGTGGGAGAAATGCCATAGTCATTGACTCCAGAGCTATGTCCCACATGATCCCACACAGATCCTGGTTCCAGACCTACTCCCCACTGGTTCCACCTCATCCTGTTGCTTTTGGAGACAACTCCACCACCTCCACTATCAGAATTGGAACTGTTGCACTCTTCTCCACCATCTCTGGAAAGAAGTATAAATCATCCTGACCAATGTCCTGCTCATTCTGGAACTCTGGATTTCACTGATCTCTGTAACCACCTCTCCACTTCCAGACTCTCCACCATTTTCCCAGCCAGTTCCAGCACATGCTACATCCAAAAGGGAAGAACTCTGGTCCTTACCAGAACTCATCAACAGGGGCTATATCATGCAAACATCATCCCAGAATCCCCAAAGGAAGTGGCACATGCTGCAGTGGACATAAACATTCTCCACCGGTGCATGGGACACATCTCTGTAGCACAGATTGAACATATGGTCAAGTGCAGACAGCTCTGGGGGATTGATGTCCTCATCAGAACTCCATCCTTCAGCCTGTGTCCTCGGAAAGATGAAGAAGCTCCTGTTCAAACTCCTAGAGGAACCCCATGCAACCCAAGCACTCCAAATGGTCCACATAGATGTTGGAGGTCCAACAACTCCTCAATCCTGGGAAGGGTACAAGTATTGGATTATCATCATAGACAACTTCTGCTGCTTTCCTTGGATCTACTTCATGAAACACAAGAAGGAAGCACTCCAGATCTACAACTGCTGGAAAGTCGACATCCAAATGCTTCTCCACATGGAGGTCAGACAAGAGGAATTCTCTGATGCCTATGTGGACTTCATCCAGAGTGACAGAGGGGGAGAATACATCAATGAGGCCTTCTGAGAGCAACTCTGAAAGGACAGAACTATGCATGAAGCCTCTGCTCCCTACACTCTGGAGCAAAACAGATTGGTGGAGCAGATGAACCAGACATTATCCCTCCTTGCAAACACCATGTTGGAGGAGTTCCAACTCCCAATGTCCTTCTGGGCAGATTCCATGGCCACAGCCACCTACATCACTGCACAAAGTCTGACATCTGCACTCCATGGAGAAACCCCCCTATCAAATGTTATTCTGCCAACATGTCAATCCCACCATTTTCTGCCCCTTTGGCTGCCCTGCCTACACTCACATACCAAAGGAACAGCATGGAGGAAAATTCCACTCCCATGGATGGAAGTGCATCATGATCAGCTACACATATGGCCAACAAGCCTACTGACAAAATCTATAATAGGGCAGTGATTGCCCAGACTCAGCCACTGCCAAAGAGGGGCAAAGAACGACTGAGGAATCTGAAGTGAAAAGTAAGTATATATATGTAGCAGAGTGGGCAGAGAAGCGCTTGCTAACTATAATAAAGGGGACA
>KN825676.1:0-14779 GCA_000827395.1 Paxillus rubicundulus Ve08.2h10 | reverse complement strand
GGCCCATCCCATACCTGTGAGCCAGCTATCCCTTGGCCCATCCAATACCTACGGGCCAGCTATCCCTCGGCCCATCCCATACATACAGGTCACCCCTCCCTTGGCCCATCCAACACCTACAGGCCTGGTATCCCATCCCTCGGCCCATACAACCCCCACAAGTCATCCATTCCTCGGCCCATCCAATACCTACAGGACAGCTATTCCTTGGCTCACCCAAGGCCTACAGAATGCCCATATTGGCCCATCCATTCCACACAGACATAGCTCAATCAGCCCATCCATTACTCAAAATGCCCTAACTAAAATATCTACTCAGCCGGCCCATATCATATGGGATTTTCTCACACCTCGGCCCATCCATACCCTACGACTACAGGCCATAGGTCGGCTGACGATTGGCTGGCCGTATCCTACGGCACCCAAGCACTACATTATGTGCCTACGAGGCAAAGGCAAACTCATGCTGTGCAATGGCTGTGCTAAGGGCAAACACCACCAAGCATCATTCCCGCCCTCCGCTACTCATCGAGCAACGAAAGTCATTGACTGCATCCACATGGACCTCCAGGGCCCACTGGACACCTCTATCCAGGGTTTCACCTACACCCTTGGCATCATCGACAATTGCAGTCACAAGGGGTGGAAGGAATATATGAAACATAAGGACAAGGCACCAGCACTCATTAAGGCTCTCATTGAGAAACTTGAGATGTCCACTGAATGCCATGTCAAGATCATTAGATCTGACCATGGGGGGAAATTTATCAATGAGAAAATGAAGGATTACTTCACTACAAAGGGCATAACCCATGAATTCACTGCCCCTCATACCCCCCAACAGAACAGAGTTGTGGAGCGATTTAACCAGACAACTCATGAACATGTGCTTGCAATGTAACTACATCCAGAATCACAGCCCAACCAAAGCCCTCACCCGGATCATGCCAAATGAGACATTTCACAGCCGGAAACCCAATGTTGCTACACTCCGCATTTTTGGATCACAATGCCATGTTAGAGTCCCACCTGACCTACAGAGGAAACTTGATGCCTATTGATGGCACACTCTGCAGATTTGAACGTGGATCAAAAGCATACAAGATCTGGATTCCATCAAAACACAAATTCATTGCATCACGTGACATCATCGTCTATGAGAAAATATGGAGTCTACCGGACAAGACCCCCCCAAGTCCCACTGCTCAAAGTGGTGAACCCATGTATACCTACCCCTGGTCAGATCAAGGGGGCGACTCAAGATGCTAACAATCCGATCAGTGCTAAACCACCATTTGAAGCAATTTCCAAACCCAATTCAACTCCCCCACCACCTATACCAGTAGTTCAACCTACCCCTCTCTCGCAGTCAGCACCAATTCTCCCATGCCACTCTGAACGTGTCACCTACCTGTTGTGGAAGAAACACACTGCTGACATACAGAAGGCTGAAGAGACCAAAGCCAAGGCCCAACAAAAGGCCCAGTATGAGTCATGGAAGGAGAGGAATCAGAAGGATGCCGAGACCACACCAGTGGACAATACAACAGTCAGAGACATTGCACAGACGGCCTATCTTTCCACTCATGGTCATGAAGTCCCATGGAATTACCACGAAGCAGTCAAAGGCCACCATGCTGATGAATGGCAGAAAGCGATGAGAGAGGAGATCAACATGCTCTCGAGAAGACACACCTGGAAATTAGTTGAGAAACCTAAAGGACGCAAGGTCATAGGATTACGTTGGACCTACGTAATCAAATATGGCCCGAACGGTGAAATCCTATGATACAAAGCATGCCTCGCCGCACAAGGCTACTCACAAACTCCCAGTCTTGACTATAGTGACACATTCTCACCCACGGTCGGCCTTGACTCCCTTCATGCCATCCTACCTTATGCTGCATCTCATGGGTGGTATCATGGTCAAGACGACGTCACCGGAGCATTCCTACATAGCAAAATTGACCATGAAATCTACATGCGTCAACTGGAAGGCTTCAACAACGGCATGGACAAAGTTGCAGTGCTTCAGCTCAGTCTCTGTGGCATAAAACAGGGGTCATATCTCTGGAATAAGTATATGCATAAGAAACTGACCTCAAGTAACTTTGTATGTGCCACATTGGACCACACTGTCTACACACACCATACCACTCTCGGAAAATCCATCACTGCCATCCATGTTGACAATGCCCTCACAGTCACCAGCAGAAAAGCAGCACTCACAGAGACGCAATGCGAGCTGCACCGTCTCGTTGAAATGAAAGAAGAGGACCCAAACTGGCTCATGGGATTCAAACTCATTGAAAATTGCAAAACTCATAGGGTAATGATTTCCCAGGAACAGTACATCAACACTCTCCTCAAACAATTTCGAATGGATTCGTGCAAACCTGCCAGTACCCCAATGGATGCCAATATTGTCCTGTTGAAGGCAGACTGCCCACAGACTGAAGACAAAAGGCAGGAAATGGTGAAATATCCATATCACAAGGTGCTTGGAGGAATCACCTGGCTTGCCATGGTATCAAGGTCTGACCTTGCATTCACAAGTAGTCACCTAGGTCAATTCAGTGAGAACCCTGGCACAAAACACTGGAATGCAATCCTCTGCATTCTACATTATCTCGCTGGAACATGACACATCATCTTCCTCCTGGGCGACAACACTGTTGACGCAGACATGCTGACAACTCACACAGACTCAGACTGGGCACGCAATATTGATGACCACCGCTCCATTGCTGGCTATGTGTGCCAACTCAGCAGTGCCACAATCACATGGAACAGCAAGAAGCAGTCCATGGTTGCAGCATCATCGACAGAAGGTGAATATATGGCAATGTTGGACGCAGCCAAACAGACCCTGTGGCTGTGACAACTTCTCCCGATATTGGCATACACACGGACAATGCACCTACCAAGATTTTCGCTGACAACATGGGTGCAATCACACTGGCAAAAGAGGCCTGTTTTCACACATGTACCAAGCACATCAACGTACATTACCATTTTGTACGAGAATGCATTGAGGACAATACCCTTGAATTCACCCATGTTCCTTCATCCGAGATGTTGGCTGATGGTTTCACAAAACCACTACCTCGCATCACACACCAGATAATGATGGATAACCTGGGATTATTGGCAGTCTGAGGGGGTGTGTTGGAAACCAGCCTGCAATACCATATTTTAGCTACGCTCACTGTACTCTACACTTTACTAGCCACCTTCCTTTTTAGGTAATGCATGGTACTATAGCACACGTATGCTCTCTTAACCTTCCTCCAGTCTCTCGCTATACAACTGGAGGTAAGGATATTATCTTATGGACTACATACATTTGTTACTGACATTCTGTAGGACTCAAAGAGTCCCTTTCAATAGGTATATAATTGAGTCTCTCGCTATACAACTGGAGGACTCAACGAGTCCCTTTCAATAAGATGAATATTGACTATTCCATTTGTCAGGCTCTAAATCATCAATTGAAGGAGGTCCCTTCCGCTATCCTGGCCTATGATGTAGCCTGTCAGTGACAGATTCATTTTATGATGAGAGTCCAGGACAGCATTCACCTTCGAGTGCCTGAAGGCATGGATATTGTTGCTGCTGTAGGCAAGTTTCACCTTAGTGCCCACAAGCTAGAATGTTACCCTTGATTCAGCTTGAACTTTGTGGAGGGAGCAGGTCAGATGGATGGGAAGATTATAGAGACTCTTTGGGCCCCTATTAGTAAGATAGCTCCCTCTGCTCGAGCAATGTTGGCTGCTCATTGGCAAGAGCTCTATGATGACCATATCCTGGATCCAAATTGGAAGAAAATGACTACTATAGGTTGAGTACATCCCTCCTATATGAGCCCATTTCTGTGTTGACCATTTCCACAGTCAATACTTTGCTAAAAAAGCACAAGTGAGCATCCAAGGGTTTGAAGGAGACAGAGGGTTCTTATATAGAACTAACCCATAGCATTGGCTGGGACAAGATCAGGAAATGGTCAGATGAATAATCAGAAGCCCTTAGACTACAAGGAGAACATCTTGACATCTATGCCACATAGGCAGAAAACGGTGTGTAGACAGTGATATATGTATGGAAGAAGATAATAAGATTTGATGGGTTTTACCAGCTCCATCCATGGTGGATATTCAACTTTATCTCATGTCCTCTCTCTATGCAGAACATACCCCTACAGGAAGTATCAGTTGGTTTGCTGCTGGCATTGTCATTGAGGATTCCCAGTTCAGTTTTTGAGTTTTATTCTCTATCTGACAAACATTGAAAGGAAATTGATCAGGGACCTAGTGAGGGATGCAGTTTGTCAGCTTCCTATAGATCCTACTGCAACCAAGAAGGCCAACATTATACCTAAGCAATTGACTCTGCAGAGCAAGGTTCAAAGACATCAAGATGAAGCAGATTCATTTATGGATGGAGTTGTTATCCTGGAGCATTGCAGACCCTCTGGACCTATGGACAATACTGGTTTGTTGCCCTCCTTTGATTGCAACTCTGATCCAATGGATGTAGAAGAGCTAGATGAAGAACAAGAATATGTTGGGGGTGAAGAAGTAGAGGAAGTAGTTCCCCCTGAAGATATTTATTTGTATTTGGATGCCCTTCAGACTCAAGCTAGGCAGAGGGAAAGACCTCTGATTGGGTCATCTTGTGGAGGAAGAACTGCAGTTGTGGAGGGGTCAAGCCAATGACTCTTTAGCTAAGTTATGAGCAGCCATAGGAAACCTGGCCATCCTTTACAGGCAAAGCCTAGGAAGTGAAAACTCTGTTTGTACTGAGACCAGAGCTTGAAAGGCCATTGCAGATGCAAGGAAGAAGGCATTTCAGCATGCATGCAGCTACTGCAGGGCTTGGAAGGCCATACAATATCTTAGTGATCCCGAAGACTTACTGGATAATTACAAGGACACTTCCTCTTACAGACCTGTCAGTCAACAAGGATGTGACAGAGGAGAATTGATTTGGTCAAGGTACAGACTCCCTGCCTTGGTTCTGGAGAATGGAAGGAGTAGGAGGGGATTCCACCAATGCTTGGATGGATGAATGTAAGTCCTTGGCTTAGTAAATGCTCAGCTCTGAGTGTGTCTCGTGGTTCCCTTCCCTTGGCAGTATACAGGATTCATTGGCTCAAGGTGGGAGCTAGATATCATCAGTGGAGTGAAGAGTTGACATTGGTGAGGCATGAGATGTATTGGATCAGGAAGTGGTTTGAGGGTTAGGAGGAGGAGTGGAAAAGGAGAGCAAGTCAATCCCAGGAGGCAGGTTATAAGGTCTACACAGAAAGGAAAGGTATTTAATACCATTCCTATGTGGAGGATGCTGTTATGAGGTTCTAAGGTAAAATGTCCCAACCTGCTTCTTGAAAGTATATAGGCCAAGTCCTATAAACAACAAATATCTGAAGATGTTGCTGGCCCATCTATCTGGATGTCTTAGAACATCAGAACCACCTATTTCATTTGATCATTTCGATTTAGGGACTGTGTTTGCTCATATACTGTGCTTGAAAATATCCCCCTGTCGCACAGATGGGCCAATCACCATTAAATAATATCCCCATTGGCTGGCAAGTACCACTGACCAGAATTCCCCAATAGGGTACAGATAGGCTGAGAATGTCACCTCATGCAAGGTGCTTGTGGGCCGAGTCTTAATAAAGAATATCTCCATCAGCTGACAAATACCACTGACCAGAATATCCACCTACTGTATGAATGGGCTGAGAATGTCACCCTATGTAAAGGATGGGCGGGTCAGCCCCAATAAATATTATTTGCATCAGCCCTTCAAAATTTATCACACTTGGCCAACCCCTGCAATCCCATCACACATCCCCCCTATTGTGTGCATGGGCAGAGAGTGTCACCATATGTACAGTACAGGTGGGCCAAGTCCCTTCAAAATTTATTACACTCGGCTGACACCTGCATCCAGCATCCATCCACCCTATTGTGTGCATGGGCCAAGAATGTCACCCTATGTACAGTATGGGTGCACCGAGTCACTTCACAATTTATTACACTTGGCCAACACCTGCAATCCCATCCATACATCACCCTTATTGTGTGCATGGACCGAGTTCTCTCGGCCAACACCTACATCTACATGGACTTGGCTGATGTCCACTGCACCATGATATATGTCATTTTGACATCATCCATTCCACCTACTTCTACATTAAAATTGACTGAAGGGTCTGGACTGCTGAGCAAGGGGAGTCCCCATCCTAGCAAGGTCACCAAGGCAGCAGGCTCACTACCTGCCATACCTACTCTTGTCCAGTAAAGCAGTGCCATTCCTGATGAACTACATGAACAGCACATGCCACCTCAAGACCACTTTGGGTTTAAACCCAAGTCATACCAACTACTTGTTGATGGAAGGGAAGGAGCATGTGCAAAAGTCACCTGGGGGATAAGATGATAAGAGGACAGGAGCAGGAAATGGCAAGGGGTAAGAAGAAAAATCCAGATAGGAACCAGCAACTTCAGGCAAAAATGGGCACATGTTTGACTGTGTGACTGTGCCTACAGTGTTTCACTCACCTGCCTCCACCACTCCACTCCACCACCATCACCATCCAAGTTTATCATCACTCTCCATTTCCCCCACATAATGCAGTTGTGTTATCACAATAGAGATGGCTGGCCTGCCCTGACAATTTCATGATAGACATGGACGGCCCATCACAGGCCCACAAAATGTATATTGAGGGGTGGTGAAAGCATGGGTGGGCCTGGCAGTGATTCAAGTGAAATTTGGGGTACATATGGACTGGCCCTTGGAATGATGGATAACAAGCGGGCAGGCCCACATAGATCTTATAGATAGATTGGACTATAATCATGCGGGCCCACAGAGACATTGTTGGAACATTTGACAACACACAAGAAGGCCTGCCTAGATGTGATAGAGAGATTGAACAACATTTGGGCAGGCATGCCAATATATCAGTGGAACATTTGACAACAAATGAGATGGCCCGCAAACATATTGTTGGACTGCTGGATAGCAAATGGACAGGCCTGCCAGGATGTGATATAAGGATTTGACAACAAATGTGTGGGCCCGCCTGGATGGGATAAAGAGATCATAAAACATTCAAGTGGGCCTGTGAATATATTGTTGGACCATTGGGCAACAAACAGGCAGGCCCACCTGGATGGGATTGAAAGAATCATACAAGATTTGAGCGGGCCCACAAAGATGTTGTTGGACCATTGGACAACAAACAGGCGGGCCCACCTGGATAGGATAAAGAGATCATACAACATTTGAGTGGGCCCGTGAATGTATTGTTGGACCATTGGACAACAAATTGGCAGGCCTGCCTGCCTGGATGTGATCTAAGGAATGATGGGCAGGCCAGCATGGCATTTATAGAGAGATTAGAGATCATTCATGTGGGTCTGCCAATATATTATTGGAAGATTGCACTAGACACGAGACAGCCCACAAACAGAGTCTCAGACCCCAGGCAGGGTCTTGTGGATTTTATAGATAGATTAGAGATTACTAGGGCAGTCCCACCAATATATCATCGGAACATTTGACTAGACACAGGATGGCCTGCAAAACCATCTCATTCCAGCAAATATATAACTGGAAAGTTTAAGGACAAATGGGGAGGCCTGTATGGACTTTATAGAGAGATTAGAGATCATTTGTGCGGTCCCACCAATATACCTCCTCAACATTTGATAACAAGCAGGCAGGCCTGTGTGGGTGTTATAGAGAGATTAGATATCATTCAGGCAGGTCTGCCAATATATCATTGGAATGTTGGACTAAAGACAAGAGGGCCCACAAAAACTGGCTCCAGCCTGCAAATATACAGGCAGGCCCACCTTGATGTGATAGGGAGATGTAACAACATTTGGGTGGGCCTGCCAATATTTCATTGGAAGATTTGACTAGAAACAGGATGCCCTTCAAAAACTGTCTCAAGCCCCCAAGTATATAGCTGGAAGGCTTGATGAAAAGCAGGCAGGCCCGCATGGATGTTCTAGAGGATTAGAGATCATTCAGATGGGCCCACCAATATTTCAGTGGGACATTTGACTAGAGCACATTTGGGCAGTCCTGCCAATATATCATTGCAACATTTCAAGAGACACAGGAGGGACCACAAAAGCTGTCTCAAGCCCACACATATAATTGGACAACATTGGGGTGGGCCTGCCAATATATCATTTGAACAGTTGAAAACAAATGAGAGAGTGTTCTGGTACTATCTCAAGCCCGCCAGAACTTTGAGCACACCACGGCATGACACAAACACCAACTGCAAATCATCCAGGACCCCACAGAGGCCCTTATTTTGATGCTGCAGATCTTCAACACCACCTGCTCACCCACACTCTGTGAATTACCATATTGGGTAACTGCTTGAGTGTAGACCTTCAAGCACACCGTGGCATCAGACAAATACTCATTCACGGAGTTGGGGAGACAAACAGAGACAGGGCTTGCATTGCATGGTATATGCAAGACAAGGTGCATCAGGCAATGAACATTGGTGAATGTGGCTACTGTCACCTAGATGACCTTTAGAGAAAATACCATGAATAGTGTATATGGCATTTTGATCCATATACATGTTCCTGACAGAAGGCCCAAATCACCTGCAGAAATAAAGAAGCAAATCTTTTCCAAGAATTTGGCAAGTTAAAGCCAGGGATGCTTCTGCTAAAAACAAGAAGACTTTGTGGCAAAAATAAAACCGGGCCTCAAGGACCATACATCATGTTCCACCCGTGAAGATCATGTGATAGAAATATTTCCGGTGAACTATGTGTTTGCCCGTACATCATATCCCTCTGGGTTCCCACCATGAACCATGTTGTTAACCCACCATTTGCCTTGAAAGTTGTCTTCCAGAATCGGGTCCCAATTCCGAAAAAAGTGGGGATATTTGTGGACATGCTGCAATGTTGCATGTTAAAATCCTGCAGTGCCATATGAAGGTTCTTGCAAGAAATGTGGTATAATCCCTGGACTGCTGGTGCAGGAATTGCAGCAGTTGGGTGAGTGGCATGAATCTGCTGCATTGCATGCAGTGATTGCTATAAATGAATCACATTGATGTCAACAAAAAAAAACACAATGTGAGAACTTACAAATTCCCTGTCTAAAAGTTGTTGCCAATTGTCGGGTTGGTGCACTAGGTGCAATGCAGCTGACTCAATCCAGCAGCCAACATAATACAGTCCCATGTGAAGGTCGGACTGAGACATCAGACTGAGACAGATTGGGGCAGCTAATGGTAGACTGAGGGTGGACATGGTGGTACTCAGACGAACTGGGGACTGCTCATTCCTCATACAGATAGAATGTTCACTTAGATTTCAAATGCCACCAAGGTCCACATGCCTTTCCGATTTAGTGTTGTTCTGGCCCAACTAATTATCTAAGAAAGTTTGACAGCACTTTGTTGCATTGATTTAAACAGAGTTACATTCAGACATCCAATTGCTCTCCTGAACATCTCTGGGAATATACATGGTCCAAAACCAGACAAGGTCTGCCATGCGATGGATACTCCTATTTGGATCGGAAATGGCAGCCATGACCTTTAGGTCCTGATTGACAAGCAGCTTGTACCTCTCCAGGGGAGTTTCCTCCACTTCAAGGGCAACCATAGCTTTTTGGCATTTTCTGTAAATTTGCACATGCCTGGACAGCACCATGTCTGCCTGGTGGACCTTTCCCCAAGCACAGGTATTTGCTGACTGATTTGATACATGACAAACTTTGGTGCAAAAGAGAACTGCTTTATCTGCCAATGTGAAACAGATGGAATGAAGGGCGTCATTTGCCTGTCCAATGCACATTTGAAGCTCCAGCTCTGCTAAGGCAGCCAAGCCATGTTTGTTGCAATTCCTGTGGCCCAACAACAATGGCAGTGGAAGGGTTGGAAGACAAATGAAAGGAAGGGGAAGGTCACTGTGAGGATCATCGTTCTGCTCCTCCCATTTGCTTTCAGACTCATCTGCGGTGCTGGATCCCCTATAGGCGGTTGCTGCATCAATGAACTTGGATATGTCAGAACTTAGCCAATCCATTCTTCTAGCAACTGCCAATTTCTGGATGTCAGTTGTGGTCAATTTCAAGGACCTCTTGTCTTTCATTACATGGATGGCAGACTCTTCAATGGCAAGTCCCTGAGCCAACTATGTCACAATACCCTGAGGAGTCTCAACCAAGGATGCATGCTGGCCCAGAAGATCCATCTCCACAGTCCAAATGCTGGCAGCTGTGTGGAAATCATGAGTAGATGGCATGGGTGATGTAGAGCCCCAGAAACACACCTTTGTCTGTCTTTAGCTGGAAAATGTCCATGGCGGATGGATCATCAACCCGCAAATTTAAGGCGGCACGCTCCATGTCCATCCAATGATGTCTTTCAGCCTCTGGCATGCCACTATCGAGGCTATCAAAGGCCCTTCCAGCTGCCCTTGAAGCCAATAATTCATTTCTCCATTTGGCGGAAAGGTGCCTTCCTGATCTGAGCCGTTATTTCCACAGATTATGCAGAACAGGAAAGAAATATTCTAACCCATGCAGATCATTTTCATAAAGTTCAAGTCATTCATCTGAAAGTTGAGCAACTCCTGTCTGTGTGGCGATGACATTCCACGGGTGGATGCGGAGACTACATTCAAAATTGACCAAAGGGTCTCAATTACCTCCCCATCAATCCATCCAGCACCTTCAATGTACAATGGAGCATATCTGGAGAAGCATTGTGGCTGATGGCCATGCACATGCCATATTCGGATGCCAGGGACAATCTCCGTGTCCTCAGAAAAATTGAGAAATTCATTATTCCCCACACGCTGTCTGAGCTTCCTCATATATGTGCAATTCATGTCACAGAAGCTGATGACACAGCAGATGCCCTTCATATTGTATTGCATGGCATTTGCAAGGAAATAATCCATGTTCACCTGTCTATTCATAGTTCAAAGGAGAAACAGAACTCTGCGAATTTGACAAAAGCACACCTCTCCCCCTTCTGAAAGTCTACAACTGATTGTGGGATGAAGTGACCATGGTGAGCACATGCTATAGCTCCAATCCCAGTGGCTTCCAGCCACACACAGAAAGAAGTCCACCACCAAATGTGGGACGAAGCAACCATGGCGGGCACATGCTGTAGCTCCGATCCCAGTGGCTTCCAGCCGCGCACGCGAAGAATTGGCCTGATTGACTGCCCTGTGGTTGTTGCAGGAAGACCACTTTTTTCAAAACATCAATGCATGGTTAGTAACAGGGTACAAACTATGTGCACCTCTAGAGAAGGATTGTTTGCTGCCTAATATTCATGATATGGTGACTGGCTAACCATGAAACATGAACCATCCATGAGCCAGACCAGTCCATCTATCTGCCTGTCATGGAGATGTTCTGCTTTGAAGTTGCCATCCATGATTAGTGTCCAATTATATTTCCAGCTGTGTCCGTCAGTATCCTGGGGGTGCAATAAGAATTATACATACTTTGATAAATCATTGGTTGCATCTGGGTAAACATTGATTCCAGGCTGGGGGCATGTTGAACAAAAGAGGACCAGACTTCCAGGCTTTTGGGAGTCTTGTTGGTGGCCAAAGCTGGCCCACTTTAGCAATCTAAGGAGCCGCCATTGGCGGGAGACTCACAAGAGCTCACAGTAGTGATCCTTGAAAGAGAATTAGCAATTATTTCACAAAGAGACATACAACAGAAGCACTCACAGGTACAAGATGTGGAAATACATTGGATGTTATCCTTCGTAATCTGTTATAATAGTTGCTGGCAAATGTTCCACACTCCAAATTATCATGGATAAAATCATCACAGAAAATGAGAAGGCTGTCTTTGGCTGATCAATGGTTGTGGAAAGCAGTCCCGATTCCAAGAGCTACATGTGAAATGGCTGGGAAGTGGGGCAGACACAATAACAGACCTGCAAAAAGTGAACACTGGTCACGTCGACCAGGGTAAGGTGATTGCCACCCTGTGATACCTGCAGAGCTGGCAGGACATCATTTGGTTCATCTGTGCACCATTCCATGTCATCCACATGGAAGGGGACTCTGTTCACATGTGGGTCCATGCCCTCAGGCACTCCTGATGGACAAGGCTGTCCACAGTGACCTAGATGAAGCACCATACCTACCTAAATTCATCAACCTTGCACAAAAAATGTGACTTGTTAGTCATTCATACCAGACAAAGGCACAAGTCTTCAAAAAATGTTCCCATACATAGTTTGATCCAGTGAAATGGCAGCATGTAATGTTGCTTCCAACAGCATTGCATACAAAACAGTGGCTGGGAAAAACAACCCAGACATCTGTATACTCCATCCCCATTTCAAATTGAACACTTCTGTGGATGTGGTGGAGCCTCCATTGCTAGCAATGCCTCCAAGTACTCATTCCTATGCTCGACCCACTGACGGAGGTAATCATTTTGGGTCTTGAAATAATTTGAGTGGATGCTCTAACACTCCAACATTTATTACTTTTCACTGACCTTAGTTGGAAGACAGGCTTGGAATTGGTTTGGTATCCACGTTGTCAAATTCAAATGCACTGTCATCATCTGGCAAGCTGCACAGTGGGGTTGATGAACCAGGGCCTTGAGGCTGGACTATTGATGAAGATATGGAACAAGATATCTCTTGTGGGTATTTCCTGTCTCACAGGCATCAAGCGGGCCACAGGGCCTCTAGTGGCTTGCTTTGTCTCCCAGGTAACCCTTGTAACACCCTTGGATGATTTCATGGGCTTGACTTTCTTCTTTGCCATGCTCTGAGCTTATGAATAACAATGACCTGTAGATCTAAAATATTGTCACAACAGTTACCAATGTCTCTGCTTATAGATGGAAACAGGATTTACAGTTTCGGACATTTCATTTTAACTGAACAGGATATATTCAGGGCAATCACCAGTTGAAGTGAATGACAAATGACTGCTAATTAAGTTTCTTCATATCGGTTGCGTGCAATATTTGGTTCACATCAGCCTTTGTCCTTAGACTCATGCTGCTATAAGTGGGGCACCTACACCTCTAATCCACATGGATTCCGTGCAATATTTTGTTCCAATCAGCCTTTGTCCTTAAACTGAGGTGGCTGTGAGTGGGGTACCTATGCCTCTATTCTATCAGCCACCATCAAATATGAGTGACAGCCCTATGAAAAGTGCCAGTGAAGATGAGAGATTTGCCATTGAGGGGGCCCTGAAGTCCAAGGAAGAGGACATGCCTCCAGAAATGCAAGAAGAAGAGGGGGAGGAAGATGATGACTGTGCTGAGATGGATGAGGAGGATGAGAAGGAAGAAGAAGACATTGATGTCATAGAAGAATCTCGCCAGAGTGTGCCTGCAAAATTTTCCAAGTAGGAACTCACCATAATGATGAATGCAAAGCCGCAATGGATGAGTTGCAGAGGGGCCACAAGAAAGAAAATTCTGGAGACCATGCATGGCCAGCTCTATAAGTTAGATGCATGCAAGGGCCTCAACAAAACACCAACTCTGCATTTCAGAAATGTCAGAGTTTGTATGTCTACTCTGCCGCTAGGCAGATCCACTCGGAGTTTCAGCACCTGCTTGGAATTCATGCAGAATTCACGTGGATTCTTATCGCATCTCATCATTCTTTACTCATCATCACTCCTGAGCCTCCAGGGACGCTCCATCACTTCCTTACATTGCTTAATTCCATTTCCCCCTTGTTCCTGTTCCTATTCCCTTCATTATCATTAGCAAGTGCTTCTCCGCCCACTCTGCTAAATATATATACTTAGTTTTCACTTCAGATTCCTCAGTCATTCTTTGCCCTCTTTGGCAGCAGCTGAGGTGAGTTTACTTTATACCTATTTACTACTCCTAGCTAATCCCTAGTAGTCTGGGCAATCACTGTGCTATTATAGTTTTTGTCAAGCCAGGAGCCAAGGAAGCACTCTCAGTCTACCAAAAGGATGTGTGCTGGGTTGCAAACAACTTAAGGGAGGAAGAATGGGATGAGGCCAAAAATACTGCAGCAAAATGGAATCTGGATCACAGACCTCCAAATGAGGTCAAGGCAAGGTAGGTAGGTGGCAGTGAGCCTTGTTCATTTACCACTCACCGAAGAGTGATAGGAATGGAGCTAGATACGGACAAAAGGTTTTCTGGGAATTTGCACAGGAGATGTGGCAGGCATGTGGCATGCAGGTCATCATTGTGGTGGGTTGGAAACAAGAGGATGGTGTTAAGATCCAGAGTTTCTCCACACTGTCTGGAGTTGTCGGAGGCAGAGCGGACATTGGCTTCAACTTATGTGTTGTGCCCTTATTCAAGTTCAGTTCAGTATTTTATGGTGAAGCAGAGCAATGGCAGAACAGAGTAGTAAAGGGGGTTTGGATGTCAGAGGGTCAGAGTGACAACAAGAAGACTAGCTTCAAGTGTTGAGCAAAGGACTTAGGTTGGACAGAGAGGAAGAGTGATCAAAGTTGATATTCAAACTGAAGAATACAAAATACAAGAGGAGTTTTTATACTATGGGAACAAGTAAACACAGAGGGCACTGGAGTGCCAGAATGAAGTGGAATGTGAGTCAGAGATGTCAAAAAGATAGGATTAAGTCGGGAAGTGTCAGAACGAGTCAGAATCAGATTAATTGGAAGGTGGGATCATTAGATATGTCAAATGTCTGTCAAGTGTGAAGGATGAGTAACAAGGTATGGGAATCAGGGGTAAGAGAGATAAGCAGAAAAGTGGA
>KN825675.1:0-14837 GCA_000827395.1 Paxillus rubicundulus Ve08.2h10 | reverse complement strand
TAAGTATATATATGTAGCAGAGTGGGCAGAGAAGTGCTCGCTAATGATAATCAGGGGAATAGGAACAGGAACAAGGGGGAGATGGAATTAAGTGATGTAGGAGAGTGATGGAGCATTCCTGGAGGCTCAGGAGTGATGACAAGCAAGGAATGATGAAGTGCGATAAGAGTTCGCGCAAGTTCCACATGGGTTCCGAGTGGATATACCTGGCAGTGGAGCGGAGGTATGAACTCCGACATTCTGGGAAAGCAGAGATATGAACTCAGATGTTTCTGGAAAGTGGAGTTGGTGTTCCGGTTCTGGAGTTCACTGTATTTTGTCAAGTTTATTCTATACCTATTTACTGCCCATAGCTAATTCCTAGTATTCTGGGCAACCACTACCCTCTTATAGCTTTTGTCAAATGTGACACTAACAAAACAGCATGCACAACCCTTCTTACTGAGATGTTGGTTGATTACTGTTGTAATAAAAGGAAATTAGTTCATACTCACAGGTACATCTCAGTCTCTGAGACTCTTTGTAGTTCTGCCTGCTGCCTTTGCTATGTAGACCTTGATGAAGAATCTGCTGACATTGACTGTTTTATCAGCATGGCATTGCTGAGTTGGTTTGTCAATGGACTGGACAGAGACATCACAAAGGAAGCCATCATTCCTGACAGCCTCCTGCATTGGCTCATATATGGCACCATCATCAATAAGAATATAGTCAGCAAAATCAGAGCAAGATGGAGGCAATGTACCATTTTTGTTCCCATTCCCACCCCCCTCATTACCCAAGCTGCCCACTGCAACACTTCTCATCTCTGCCATACCATGACTCCTGAACCTGTTGGTGATAGATTTGTCTTGTTTGTCTTGGACAGTAGTTACTGTGTATGTTTGACTGGAGTAATCACACTGATTTAACAGATACCCACCTAAGACAGCATGACTTAAAGTGTATGAGGTGCCATGGTTGGGAAGACCCAAAAGTGTGCTGGCTGCCATTGATACATGCCAATTGATATTGTGAAACAACTTGAATAGAAGAGGACTTACCTATTTGAGTACTATCATGAACCTCCATTGACATGTGCAAATCCATCACACATAGACATTTTGCTATGGCACAAAGGGAGATCAGTCAAATAAATGTGTGAGCAATGTACTTTTTGGAGCCATGATTTGTTTAAAAGTTCCCTCATCATCTGTTTGGTACAATACCTTGCCATCATTGACATTCAGTGCTGCACTGCTTGCAATACATACATTTTGTGCTGATGTCTGATCTTGAGGTTGTAGAAGATTTTGTGGTGGCTGTGTGGTGGCTGGTGAGCTCAGGTGTGGCATTGTTGTTGGCATCTGTAAGTCTTGAGCAGAGAACAATAGGATGGTCATTGTTAAGTCCAGCTCCTCCAGTATGTCTGGAGTTCACAGAGATGTCAGAATGGACTTGGCTTCAACTTGTGTGTTGTGCCCTTGCCTGAGTTCAGTCCTTGGATTTAGTGGAGAAGCAGAGAAGCAGAGTTCTGGTGGAGGATCCAGGGGACAACAGGAGTTTAGGTGAAAGGTAAGTCAGAGGGTCAGAATGACAATGAGAAGGCTAGCTTTAAGTTATCTAACAGAGGTCTTAGAGGGCAGAGTTGAGAGGAGTAACTTTAGTCACAGAATACAAAGTACAAATAAGACTTATATACTATGGTGATAAGTAAACACAGGAGGTACTGGAGTACTAGAGTAGAACCAAATAAGATGAAGTGAGTCAGGATGGAATAAGTCAGAAGATGGGGTTTATAGACATGTCAAGTGTCAGTCAAAGGTCTGTAAGCATGAATGAATAAGACATAGAATGGAAGTGATAGTGATAGGCAGGAAAGTGGAGTTGAAGCAGAAGAGTGGAGGGGGTGGAGTTGACTTGCACAGCATGGGGATGTGACAGTCATCAGGAAAACAGTGTATAGCTGGTATTGACAAAAACTATAAGAGAGCAGGGATTTCCTGGACTTGGTCACTGCCTGAAGAGGGGACAACTGAGGAATCTGAAGGGAAATATAAGTATATATGTACAGTAATGGGCAGAGAAGTGCTCACTAATGACAAGAGATCAGGAATAAATATAGGAACATAAAGGATCTGGAATGGGCAGTTAAGTGATGTAGGATAAGAACAGGAATACCCCTGGAAGATCAGGACTGGTAGCCAGATGGGTTCTGGACAGACTCTGGATGAAAATCATGGGTCTGCACAAACTCCAAGTGATTCTGCACAGAAACTCTGGGTCTCTGGGTTCCTACAACTGTGTTCCAGGTTTCCAGATTCCAGAGCTCACTGTGCTTTGTCAGGTATGACCAACAAATCTTACAAATATTCATATTATATTATATTTGCTCACCAGGTTGTCATCCAAAAGTTGCTTGACTGATCTGTTGACATCAAAAAGACATCTTACACAGTGACGAGGCTATATAATTAATGACTGCCATTTTGAGAGTGTGTCGACCATTATCATCTGGTGCTCAGGCCAACATTCATTGATAAGATGTTTATCATAATCTTGTAATTCTGAAAAAGGAAGATCTAAATTTATCATGATGTTTTGGTGTGGTAAATTTGTTACACTTGCTGACCAGACATGCTTCATAATGATACACAATAATACTCCATGATATTTGACTGATCAAATCACATCATCCTGATACCCAGCTACTTACCCTTGTCATGAGTATCATGGGATAGTCTTGAAACTAGCCAAAAGCATGGGAAATGATTTGTAAGTATTGTATCATCCACATAAAGCTCCATGGGACAGTATATGTCATATAAACTCACCCTCTACTGCTTTTCAAGTTTCTTCACTCTCATTCTCCAATTTATTCTTCAAAGGCAGAGTCACCGCCCAAGGTGAGTTCATCACTGGTAAGTCCAATAATTTGTGTGAATGGGATTGTAAAAAAAAAAACTTCTCCTTAATTCTTGCATTTTTGTGGTTTTTTAAGTAAACTAGTAGTCTACAATGGTAGTCCAGCTCTTTTCTTGAGAAATGAAGGGAAATTATTTGTCATCTATGAATATGAAATACGAATATGAGTGAGGTGAGGTTTTAATCTTTATTGTTTTTTTATTGTTTTTTGAACATAACTTTCAAAGATATTCCCTGATAAAATTTATACTTTCAGGTAATGAATGCAAGTATGTCAGACTAGACCAGGCATGAAAACACACTCAGAGTGTTTCCAATTGTAGTGATGGGTAGGCACACACTGGTCAATTAGATAGCACCACCAGAGTGTGTTAAATATGTACTTTTTATAATAGGCAATGTCATATATGGGCTTATCGTTTCTTCATGACCCTCCTGATGGAGGTCATGCCACAGGTATAACAAGTGTTTTGTTATTGCTCATTATAATGGGCATGAGCATCTGATTGAATTTGGGGATTAGTATGGAAGCTCATCTTCACAACAACTCACCCATGACCAAACTCTACAGCACCTTGGCAAAGTCCAGAAAGCCTGGGTCCTATACAGTATCACTCACTAAGAGGCAGCAACTCTGCCATGCCTCCAATTTCCCTCCAAATATTCTGAAATAATCTTTTGACAGAAAACATGAGTGAAGTGTGCATAAATTCAAAAGACCAAAAATCATCTGTGTTACATAATTATTTACTTTTGGGGGAAAGAAACACAGGACTACCTGTGGACCAGAAGAACGCCTCTCCTGACAAAAAAAAAAAACAAGCAAGCACACTACCAGCATACTTTGTCAAACAAGTACTTCCACAATGGGCTGATGAAAGACCTATTGGAAGTGTCTATGGACCCAGACTACTAACACAATACCAAAATCAAAGGGGAATCTGACTCTGACTCCATCAATGACTTGTTTGATGGAACTTTGTCACTCAATCTCATTGATGGCAAGGTCAGAGATACCAGATCAGGCAAGGACAGTGGTTCTGAGGTGGAGAATGATGTGACACTAGGAGGACCATTTCCAGTTTTTACCATGAGATTTACATGGAGCTCTAGCCAAGACCTTACCCTACACTCGAGCAAGGAGAAAGTATCATCTGGCATCTGTGGTTGGTAAGTTATTGATTGTACTTCAAAAAAACGCGAATACTGAGGGATACCTAGTACCTAGTAGGGTTGAACTTATATTTATTGTCCTGAGACGACGTACGTACAATAAGTGGAACACGAATACTGGATTAGCTAGTAAGGGCCATCTACACAATTATGTCCGAGAGGCCTTGAGAATCAGGGGAGGTCCTGACATGTAACCCGCCGCCTCGAAGAAACGATGTGAGTGTGTACTCCAGCGCATTGATGGACTAGTACTTGTACGAATCGAATCACCATGGGGTGCTTGAACACGTTCAAGATAGGCTGGTATTGTCCTGGACGTTGCTGCTGTCACTGAGGAAGCCAAGAGCCTTCTACACGTGACGGAGCACCTACAGGAAATTACGTATACATGCTGCGTGGAAGAATCGCAGCTCTTTTGATACCCCAACGCTTAGCTTCGTTTCTCCAGACAACACCAGTGTCTTTCCTCAACATGCCCGTCAATCACTTGCAGCAAACTGTAATCGAAGTATCTCAGGACATATCCCAACCACAAGCTGCAAAGTATTGCTCCCATTGTTCATCTCCTCTCAACACAGACTCCGTCAACACCGTCTTCATCCTCGACGACCACGACTCCAACATCATATGTGCGACCTGTAGTGCTAGGTCTTTTCAAGGCAGATCCGAAGATACCCTAGGCACACCTGTCGATCCTGGTCTGTCTTCTCACACGGCTTTATCTAGCATCAGCGCTAGGCAGAACACTTTTCAATCTACCCACACTCATCCAGAGCCAGTCTTCGTGGATGACATCGAAATGCACTCCTCGCCTACCTCCAACACCCTGTCATCTCTCAGTCTATCTCCTCTATCATCCCCATATCAATCGTCGTTTGCTCTGTCAAGGCCATCTGTCACCCCCCCTTCAAAGCCCTCGTTGTCCATTCACACCACTGCAACACCATCCAGGTCAACTAGCATTCGGCAGCGCACATCACCCGGTGTTATTACTCGTGGCCGTCCTCCACGCACGCCCGTCTCAGTACCCGTGCCAGATCCTACCTCCGATATCACCCGCCTGCGTGTCCGTTCGCAAGGTCACCATTGTCTATATCCTGGAGCTATCTTCCAGGGGACGCAGAAGAGCGGCAGGAATAGCTATGACGTCAATGTCACCATTGTCGTGCGTCTTCTTGGTTCACTCGACCGCAGTAACTGTCATTTATGATCTTGTTCCAACAAGGACGTCGACTTTTCTTCGTCCTTCCTCTGCGGGTACCTTCGTATACGCGGATTGACCGACGATTGGCCTGAGTTGACGACTTACTTTGACGCGGAAATAATAGGCAATCGTTATGGCTTCCTGACCCAGAAGTGGGGCGCCAACGAACAGGAAGATATGGTGCACTGGAACCGCTTCCCTGCCTTCCGCCACGTCAAGAATGACCTCAAGAGACCTCAGTTCACCATGCCTGATCGCGATCGTGGTGCCGTTTTCATGAGGTGGAAGGAAAGGTTCCTCGTTCCTGACCACCGAGTGCAAGATATCAATGGTGCAAGTTTTGCGGGTAAGTCGTGGTTCTATGTTACGTGCAGAATTGTGGCCTTTGGACTCCTTTCTGTCTGGGCCAAATCGTATAGCATATGACACAGCGTTGACATCGGTTTTCGAGCAGGTTTCTACTATGTCTGTGTGGACTTCAACCCCCAGTCTTCTGCGAATAATATGCGCTCGGTGACTCACTCAATTCCCCCGTGCACGGAGGAGAATGTGGATATTCCACTGACGAGCTCGCCTTCCCCTGGTAAAATGGAATCCGTACCCACCAGTCGTCGGCGGCGAGACTCTAGCGTCCGAAGGGGAGGGCGTGGATCTTCTATCGGTCCGCGTTCCGCTCCACCAGCTGCTACCATGAGCGGTTTCTACTTCCACCAAAACTCCGAACCGTACGTTGCTTCTTAATCACAGTGAGCTGAGCTCATTGTGACCGTTATCCCAGATATCAACAGCTATCCCTGAGTCACATTCCCGAGCGCTCCAGCTCCAGCTTCGAGTTTCGCTAGGCTTGGCCTTGATGGTGGAGCTGTCTGTTCTGAGCTATGCCAGAAATTTGTTGACTACGATTGGCTAGGACTGTGTGTACGTAAGTTTGCCTGGGGTCTAATTATTTGTTACTACCTTCATCAATGTAGCACATCAAGCTACGTGTACTGTTACATGGAAATTCTCTACAGTTCCCTGGTTTCGTTCCTTTATCCCGATAATGTACGCGCGATAATTCGGACGAAGAAGATACTGAACTGCGGCTGGCAGTGATTATGAGGTGTCGCCTGAGTAAGTATTTGAAACGCGTGGCTCAGGGTTGCTGTTGTCACTACCAGTAAAGCAAAGTTCCTCTTAAGAAGGTATCGGAATGTGGCGTCGCACAGCAGCTGAGCGCACAACGCCATTCGCTCTGCCATGTGCAGGTGCGTGGCGTGCCGGCTCTGCGTTACATTCCCTGTATAACGTTGGCCCAGGTTGGGTTGGGGAACATTTTGCTGACCTGATGAGTTGAGTGCACTCCCTTACTGAGTCACTCGGCGTCGCACCACCGTCCCAGCGTCGTGGAATAGGACAAGAAAGAGTCGTGTCCGATTGACGCTTCGAGACATGCCGTCGCCAATGATTTGTGGTCTCGAATCAAGCCTATTTCGAGCGGTGCAAGCTACCGAGTAATCGCGATACCCTGGGGTGGTTTACAAGTGCACTGGGCTTGCCAACACCACCCCCTCAAGGCTCAACTGTCATCCAGCACCTGGCAGTGCCTGGGAAACTCGGTCGGGACACGTCGAGCGCGCTGTCACCGAGGTAAGTACAAGGTTTCCCATGAAAACCACGAGGCTCGCACGCGCCGACAGAGATTACGTCTTGCAATTGATCCATCGCGAAATAAAGCGCTGGGATGTGTGGATCCAGGAATGGCAGTGGAACACGACTTTCTTGAGTTGCTTCCCACACAAGAATGTTGACGCTATCCTGGTGGTAACGCGGAGGGGGTGGGGGGAAAGCGGAGGGGGATGGATATTAATGCACAGTAAAGTTCAAAGTCGGTTCTTGTGAGGGGATGAGTCGGGGATAGGTGAGGGTAGAATATGTATTGGGTCGAGTTCAAGGCATTTAGTGTATTTATTGGCCATGGCGGGTCAAATGTCTGGTTTCGGTAGTGCTCGGTTGTGGCCGAAGTGGAATCGATTCTGGCGGTGCAAACCAGCAACAGTTTCCTTCTTCGCCGCGCAGGCAATTCAGCCTGCCAGTGCCAGTTGATTTCGTCCAACCTCTGCTTTCTTTTCCTTTCTTTTCCTTTCTTTTACATACCCTACAATGTCCTCCCACAGCTCCGGTACTAACAACGTCGTCGGCGTACATTATCGCGTTGGAAAGAAAATCGGTGAAGGCTCCTTCGGTGTCATCTTCGAAGGTACTCCAAACTCCATCTCAAGTTCCTTCCCCACGTCGTACAACATGACGGTTTATCCCAGGGACCAATTTGTTGAACTCTACGACCGTCGCCATCAAGTTTGTGCGTTAGGCACCTTGCTGGCCTCAACCTCGTTCACACATCTCATACTTTCTCCCAGGAGCCCCGCAAGGCCGAAGCACCTCAGCTGCGTGACGAATGTCGTTCGTACCGTATCCTCGCTGGTTGTCGTGCGTCGTTCCTACTCTAACTCGTACAACATTCGAGTAATCAAGAGTACAGCCGGAATCCCTCAGATTTACCATTTTGGACAAGAAGGCCTCCACAACATATTGGTCATCGACCTCCTCGGCCCTAGCTTGGAGGATCTCTTTGATATGTGTGGACGCAAGTTCTCTGTCAAGACCGTGTGTATGGCCGCAAGACAGATGGTGGGACACGCCCCCACTCGGAATAACAACTCTACTCTAAGCCTACCCCCACAGATATCTAGAGTGCAAACTATTCACGAGAAAAATCTCATCTACCGTGACATCAAACCAGACAACTTCCTCATCGGTCGCCCGGGAACGAAGGCCGCGAATGGTGAGTCCGTCGTCGTGTTGGGGGGACCTATTTAGCCAACAAGTTCCACTTCAGTCGTTCACGTCGTTGATTTTGGGATGGCAAAACAGTACCGTGACCCGAAAACGAAACAACACATCCCTTATCGGGAACGGAAGAGTCTGAGCGGAACTGCACGATATATGAGCATTAATACTCACTTGGGCCGAGGTAGGTCATAGGTAATGAGCGAAGCATTTCTTCTCTGTTGAACTCTTTATCTCAGAACAATCGCGGAGGGATGACCTAGAAGCTCTTGGTCACGTCTTCATGTACTTTCTTCGTGGAAGCTTACCCTGGCAAGGCCTTAAAGCTGCAACTAACAAGCAAAAGTACGAGAAAATCGGAGAGAAGAAACAATCCACTCCAATCAGGGAGCTTTGTGAAGGCTTCCCAGGTCAGTCAGTACTAACCCAATATCGAGCAATCTTTGACCTCTTGCGCAGAGGAATTTGGCATCTATTTGAATTATGTCCGCAAGCTAGGTTTTGAAGAGACCCCGGACTATGATTTCTTGCGAGAATTGTTTGCCAAGGTCATCAAAGGCAAGAACGAGGTTGACGATGGTATTTTCGATTGGAATTTATTGAATGGTATGAACGGTTCTACCTTGTTGCGTATCGTCGGCTGACCAGATCGACAGGTGGCAAAGGTTGGGAAGCATCGATGGCAAGTCTATTTGCGAATCCTTCGGTCTTGGTCTGATAATCCACCATCCAATAGGGTCAATCAGCAGTACTTTCTCAAGTTCAGAATACTGCAGTGGCTCAGGCGCCCCAAGATCGCAGGCGAGACATGGAGCGACAGCGTGACACCGAGTGGAGACGGGTCTCTCAGGGTAACCCACAGGTCATCCCACCCTCACCCGCACTCGTCCGCCACGGCTCGAAACAGCGCAAAGTTCCTAACGTACTTACACCTGGTGGGGGCGCCACCACCCCTGGCCAAGCCACGCCGCTGTCTGCTGCTGCTCAGGTCAACGTCCCGATATCAATACCCCAAAACCGAGCGAGCTACAGCGGTGCTCCACAGCATCCCTACGCAGGCGTTGCTCCAGGTATGGACTATGGAAACGATGAAACATACTCGAACCAGCCCTACGGCCGTGCCTCACCCATGGTGTCAGCCATAGGCGCTGCTCCACCAGCCATCAGCAATGTGCGTGCACGAGGAAACGAAGTTGGTGTATCACAAGGAGATGAATATCATGACCAGAACGGCGACCCCCAGCAACCGAAATCAAGTTTCTGGAGACTTCTCACATGTCGATGCGGTTAGAGATAGCAGCGTTTTCATTTCCTCCATGCTATCATCAGCGCACTTCGTCACACCTCGCCAGTCATTACTGTCATCAATTTTTGGTATACCCCATTCATTAGTTGCACCCTAATATTTTTTCACTGGATTATGTGGTTATTTTCAACTGAAAGCCGTGACGCTGACGATTTCAGAACTCATTGAAATTTTGCTATCGAGGAACTTTTCTACGATTTGATTAGTGCTTTGGGAACTAGTAACGCGGAGTATGTGTTCAGAAAACGTGTGGAACGTGGTACAGTTGGAACGCAAGATATCATAGCAGGTATGCGCAGCTGAAGAACGGGCGCGAGGCGTGACGGTTATTTGAGATTATGACCCTTCTGCTGTGATCTTCCGGTGGCTGTTTGTCATTACTGGAGATTGACGGGGGCAGCAGCACTATTGCGGTGTGTCAGTTCCGAAATGAAGCGCCAGGAGGTGCGACGTGCTGGAATCCTGTGTTTCACCTTCGCCTTTGACCTTGGTCGCATTGCTGTAGAGTTGATGAAAGGGAAATTGTGGGCTCATCTTCAATGGTGAAAAGGGCGCATTGGAATTGGATTTTCTGTGGGTTGCACACTCTGAGCTCGAGGGCGTGAAGCCAACCGCGTCCCGTCCCTGCCGCTACCCCTACCCCTACCTCCCCCCACCTCTCTCCCCGACGACGACGTGCCAAAATTGCCCCTCCTTTGATCGGGCTGCCCATGGTGACCGTATCTTCGATTACCCTGTAGGGCGCCTCCCCGTCTCTCTTGCTGTACGCCTTCCCGCCGCCCAAAGCTACGTGGTCCCGTTGGTGGCGGTCTACGCGGTAGCAGTGGAGTGTGAACGCTGTTTGGAGGTCGCCTATGAGCTTCCTGCGAGAGTGGTGTGAGTGGACGCAGTATTTTGATAGGCAAATGTTGCAGCTCCTGGGCGTACATCGGCTGAGGTTGATTGTCAGGCATGCCACGTCGCACGTGCTGTCCGGGCCGAGAAGCAGCGTGGGATGTGAAGGCCGTAGGAAGGAGTGGGGCCATGGGGGGCTGGGGTCTTGCCCATTGTTCGCAAATCGTGGACATCTTCTCCAGGCGTTCCTGGAGTGATTGACGTTCGCACTGAGATACCTGCAATGCATTCTCGAGGGAACGATTCTGCTCTTCCAATCTTGCGATGCAGTTTGACTGGTCGATAATATTTGCATTGGTGTGTCGGGTGAAATGAAGGATTGTCTGGATGGCGACATCTTTATGACGTCGAGGGTTACATATGCCGAGGGCATTGTTAACAGAGGCAATACCGCTGGTAGTGACAGGAGTGGTGGAGGTATCACAAGATTCACTAGTACTATTGTGTTGGAAGGTATTATTGAGTGCGCTGGCGAGTATATTGGAATCCGGAAGGGAGGAGGTCCGGGCGTGTTTGCGCGGTGATAGTAGTCTTTGGAGTCGTCTGGCGTGAGGTTCCTCTTCTCGCTGCGGTGAGTGGGCGTGGCTCACCGAGAAGCTACGGTCTGAGATATTTTCCTTTTCCTCGGAGACGCAAGCTGACTCGGCAAAGGTTGCTTTACGGGTGCTGACCTGCGGGAGACAGATGTATTAGATGGTCCCACAGTTTCGGGGACGCCAGATGACAAAGGGCTCAATACGCGTGGAAAGGGGCCCGGACGGCGTCTGAGCGCCGACGGCCGCGCTGCGCGACGTCGTGGAAGCTGCTCGACAGGTATGTCATCTTCAGACTGCATGATAACCATCGATACATCAGAATCAGGCAAACGATGGAGTGCATAGAACATACTAGAGAGCCCTCGGGTTGCTTTCGCTTTCCTGGAGAAGACGATGCGGCCATGGCCTGCACAGACGCTCTCATTTTTTTATACCATTCAGGTTGCGGAATTTCGACGTAGTCTAAAACAACCCTTGGTTCTGACACCAACATAGGCAAAGGCCAAGAGGGAGAACTAGAAGTTGCTGAGACAAGTGGCATAGAAATAGAGGGCTTTGTCGGAGTTGGTGGTCTCAATGTCTCCGGATCCAGCACGACAGAAATAATCCGGCCCATGAGCGGGGAAGAGTTGAACTCGGTCGGGATGTCCGTTAAATCGCTAACGCTCCCCATATCATCACCTGCGATGAGTGATTGAACGGATGGCGGACTGGGAGGTTTTTGTGTCAGCAATGGTGAGCCGAATCCGACAAGGGGGGCTTGCTTCAATGCCTCGCAAGAAGCTATCCCGAGGCTAACACCTCGAGGGGTTATTGGATCGTTAACGATGGCGCCGGGGACACATCGGATGCTCGGTTGGTAGGAAGCTGGTACTTCGGCTATGGCTCTCTCGTTGGTCGTCCCTAGAGGTGTGGTGGATGCGATGGATGCGGCCCTTGATGCGGCTGATAGTTGGAGACTACCTCCTCTTGACATTGTTTCTTGTTTCGTAGGACTGCTCGCATTGCCTGACACTTCGCCGCCACATGACTGGTCGCCCTCGACGGTATTAGGCAACCCAACTAGCACCCTCGCTGGATTAGTTGCTATCTATACGTGACTCAGCCTTCCGGACAACGTGCGTCGACAACATAAACCCACCGGTATAACGTTCGTTTGTGCGTATCGATCGTACCAACCATGCTTGGTCAACTCAGGTACGATTGCCCTGCAAGTGGTGAATGTCTTGGCGAGGTAAGTGAGCCTGTGTAACATATTGGGTCGAGTGCCCATTTCTTCGTCTTTGATGACACTCTGCTGCGAATTCTCAAACTCCTTCGAACCATTACGATGAAATTGATGCCAACCCGTATTGGCGTCCTGGGGATCAAAACTAGATAGCGCCGTGATCGAGTGAATGGAATTTGCTTCAAGTAGGTGGGTGAAGCACTTCGAGGAATGACATGGCTTGCAGTAAATGGCTGCGGTAACTGGTACCTGATGGGCAGTGCTGCGTGCGCGACAACTCCTCGTTATCTAAGGGGAAAGACGATCAGATGACGAGACACCAGATCGTGCGGTACACGACACGTACCGTGGTGACTGATTGTCGTTGCTGGAATAACTTGCATGCCGCTTCAAAGACACATGCGGTTTGCTGCGAAACTAACCGACTGCCCATCGTGAGCACGAACCAGTTTGACACGAAGCATAACTCACGACGGTTGTTCGGATAAGTACCCATATGGTGTTGTAAAGTCACTGTCGACCAAGTGAATTGCCCTGACTGCCCGATCCCTGATTTGCAGCAGGTCACTGAAGGGCCGACATTGCACTGGCTGGGCTTCGCCACACCGACATGTCCTGCCTTCGACATAACATAATGGACAAAGCACAAGACCGTCACCAAGGGGGAGGATATCCGATGAGCTTTGAGAAGGAGGCGGACGAACGCAAGAACCACACTCAAAGAAACTTTGAAAAACGTCAGCCCCACAAAAATCGCAGTGGAGATCATCCTTGTGCAAGGATCCGGACTGCGAGACGTGAGGCATAGAATTACGAGTCGTTGAATAGTCGCTGGCGAGGACATCATCAAAGAGGACAACAAGTTGCTTTAGTTTCTCTGCACACACGACGGTGTCCTGTTGAGCTGAATTTTCTGGCAAGGTTTCCAGGACACTGATAAAGTGTTGTGCTGCATGAAAGATGTTCGACTTGACCTTGTATATTTCCTGGCGACAAACCCTGCCAACCATATGTGGGTATACACCATTGTAACAACCGTGACCGAAATCCCTACCGGTGGTAAATGGGAAGCTCGTTCCAGAGCGCTGTCTGCAAACCGTCAAGAGACATTCGGGACCATGAGGTCTTTATTGTGATTCCGCCTTTGTTGATTACTTGATGGCAGCTTCTTGGCGGCACGAGGACCAAGTCTCCTATCTGTTGCTCAGCAATATATACGTCGAAGGGCGCTTTGGCGAGTTCTTCAATCGTAGCAACGTGCGTCTCAAGATCAAGTTCTTGGCCCAATTGGTGGAAATATGCAGCAACTTGAGGAGCTACCGAGGCCCTCGTCATGAACCAAAATGACGAACCAGAGTTCTCAGTGTAACACATGAGGTTTTGACCTGATGAGGCACAAAGGTCTTTATGAAATGGGGTGAAAGTATCCCCAATGCCCATGTAGCACATTAAAGTTTGGACCTTCGCCTAAATGAAGAGATAAGACGAAAAGACGCCAAAGAAGAGTGATCACAAACTGTATCCGGTAAAAACTTGAGGAAGTCGTTTGAGCCGTCAAACAAGAGTTCTTTGGGTATAGTATGCCCTTCAGTAAGCCACTCGGTCCACGCCGCGGGACACACTCCGTCTTTTCCATAAAGTCGCTCCTGTTCTAGACAAGAAGTCAGTCTCGGTTTATTGTCGTGGAATGTGAACTGCTTGTCCGCTCATGTGAACTTCTGCTCACCGTCCGGGCTTGCATACAGAGAGCTTTTCCGCAGTTTTTGAACAAACTCGTCGATAGTAACCTCGGAATCGGTCCAGTCGTGCACGTTCCGCACCGTTGGTTCTTTCGAGTTGGATTAGGGGGAAATCCCTGAGAAGAGGAGTGGGACTTACTCTGATCACCATTCTTTTGCAGCCATTCGACATTGAACATTGATTTCGGCCACCTCGGGTGTCTGTTCCAACCATGAAGTATCGTAGGAATGCCATCCTTCTCGTATTCAACGATACCGGTCCTGGCGGCTGGGGCAGAGTAATGGATACGGCGCATGTGGTGGAAATTCGGAGACCTCGCGATGATTGCCTTGATATCCCAGCCCAAAGTCGTGACTAGGGGGCGACGACGTTCATGATGGGCGCTATGATCTGGGTGGGGAGAGTTGGGGTTTGGCTGAGCATCCGGCATGCCGTTGTGCAAGGGACCTGAGGCTGACAACACTGGATATTCCACTGGGAGATTTGCGTCGAGTCCCAGAGAGGATGAACCAGTGGCAGTGAGTGATTCAAGCCTGTGTGGCATGGTATTGCTAGGGGGCAGATTGACGTTCCCTAGTGAGGTGAAACACCTACAATGAACTGGTGGGAATGGATGACACAATGTTAAGACAGATACTTTGTTTCATACAACACTAATTACAGCATTTGCAGCAAAAAAATTGTAGCGACGCCGTGAGGCGTCAATTCCCGACTCTAGATCCCAGGCATACTTGTGACTAAACAACCTGCCAAGAAACGAAGAGTTGCACAAGCTGAATGCGTACAAACATCGTGCACAGTGAATTTTATGATGTCGTTGTAGTTGCAGTTGTTTCCGAAAATCGTTACAGTGTACCACCACTCCTTGACACACCACTGCTCCATGACACAGCTGCAATATCTCTGTTGTTTTGCAACTTTGATGTGTACACAATATTAAATATTGATTCCATACACTATGTAGGTGGTGCACATGAAGTTTTGGGGCAATCCAATGAGTTGTGATGTGACTAGGTACTGATT
>KN825674.1:0-14812 GCA_000827395.1 Paxillus rubicundulus Ve08.2h10 | reverse complement strand
TAGAACTGACAGACTAGAGTCAAGGTAAAATGGAGGTCTACTACCCATACCACCAGTTACTACAAGGACAAGGATTAAGAAAGCAAGGAGGGTTGAGGTCACATCAGTGAAAGAGCCTATCCACTACAGGCAAGGCATTGGCTGTATAAAGTAATGTGAGGATATTGTTCGAGAAAAGATATTGCTGGTAGTTACCTTTGTGCTGTGCACATGGGTTCAGCATGGGCACAGAGTTCTGGTGCTTCACTGGCCACATCTGTAAGAGTGTTGGCACTGGAGATGAATGAGTCAGCGGTGTCACTCGATCTGGCGTATAACTCACCATGTCAGCCCAGGGAAAGGTTGTTAAACAATCATATTTCATGGGCCATTTATAAAGATCGATGATAGGTCGTTCTAGCTGGACAAAAAGATGACGAAGCACAACAAAAGTTTGTTAGATAGACTGGGGGATGACAATATACACCACATACCTAGTGACAAATAGTTGATTCTTTGGATTTGATGGTGACTGGGATTTCATTCCGGTGGAGAACCCAGTAATGAGCCTTATTGTTCTTGTTGTTTCAACAGGACATCTGGTTGTTAATCATAAAACGACTATCTAAAGTAATGTTGTCGTACATTGTCTGATGACTGGGACAGGCTAACAACAAGAATACATTACTATCATAATTACTACAACTAACGAGACGTGCTGAGTGGGTCAGGGAACAGTGGCCATGATAGAAAGTGGGAAAGGTGTTCGTGTGAAAGTATCAGACTTAAATAGTGAACACTGGTTGTGCATCACGTGACGCTTCCAACTCAATTTGGACCATCCGGCATTTTCCGTTGGAGTGCCATTCACTATTTCTAGTCCCACTCAGCCACTTTGCATGTCTTTCCATCCCCCATCATTCCACTCCACTCTAATTTAATCAAGCGGTGCTCGCTGTCCTCGACAGCGAGCAGGGATTTTTTGTCTCATCTCTGTACACATGCCTTCTTTGTACCTACTATACATATCAGTCTTTATGAGATAGTGTATTAGTACTAATAGTGTAACAACTATCTAATCCTAAGAATCCAATGTCAGAAAAAGTTTTCCATAATGCCAAGTCATTGATAATAATTGTAATGGGCCACTGGCTGGGGTGCCTTTTAGTGATGTATGATAAAAAGTTAATGACCATTACAATGGACATTTAAAAACAAGTGGTACAACAAGCAGAAATAAAATTAGGCTAAACGAGAACATGAATGCGGCCAGAGGTAAAAATGACGTCCGTTGATATAACGTATCACCATCCTGACAATAAGATCCAAGGTGATGTCAATCCCACGAAAAGGGTCACTCTGACGGAAAGGCGGTATATGGTGTACACATTTCCAAAACTCATATATTAGCTCTTTAATGGCTGATTTTTATTGTATGCATCCACAGGACTCATCGTCGAGGATGATATCATTTGTGAACCAGAGCTCGGGCGGTATGTGCTCGTTTCCAACCCGTCTGCTCTGGACTCCTCATTGTATCGATTCGGCTGCACACTATTTAGTTGACAAACATTCACACAATCCCTCCAGTTCTGAATGCCGTATTTGCTACTATAATTGTTTTCTACTACAATACTATACTATGGTGGCTGACCTGGTACATTACTAGCGATGAGTGGGAGTCGGAGTGGGCTTGTAGTTCAGTTGCAGTGGTGCTCAAATAGTGTGCGCCACTTCACTCGGGTAATTCCAGGAATCTACTGCGTGTTCAAATGAGGAAGTCACATGCCAAAGATTGCTGCACACTATTTAGTTGATGAACATTCACACAATCCCTCTTTTACACGTCCACTCATCCACTCCCACCACTCACATTTAAATACATGGTAGTTGAATTCATGTAGTACTGTAGTGGTGTAGTAGTTGGTTGTTCTAGTCCTTACAACGACCAGACAACAAATCATGTCATTAGGCAACTGTCCATGATATAATGAAAGTTTCTTTTTCTTTGTAGAAAGAACAAAAAACACAGTATGAACAATTGTACCAGTGTGTTGTTCACAATAACTGTTGAAAATAGTGAATCAAATGTGTTCAAGGACACCTAACTCCCATTCACCCAGATCACTACAGGTCCAAAAGTACATCTGAAGTTTGGGGTGCACAGCGACACATTGTCATATTCATATTACAATTTATCTGATCAAACTTTCCTCGGTAAGGACTCTCCAAAAGCCTGTTCGGTAAGTTAGTCCAGCATGTCCATGGCAGGATCTGAACTTACTTTGTCCAGCAGCTTCATCACTAGGATGCCATCCTCCCATGTCATGGATATCGCATGGCAAAGCAAATCACATGATGTGATGATTTCTAGGTGCTCCCCATATTCATTACTCCAGAGTTGAGCACTGAAGTCCTCATACCCTAGGAAGGGATCTATGACCTTTTCTGGCACTGGTAAGTTCCTTCATATTGCGATGAAGTAGGAATGCTCATTGTGTGAAAATGGAGCAGAAAATATGTATTCGATGATGCCAGGGACACATTGGGCCTGCAGGTTTGGTGTAAAGAAGACAAAACAATCGCAGTTGGAGTGCCAGCATGTCGCATATTGGATCCCACCCATGGAGTAGTGTTTGTATGTCATGATTTTCTGCAACGGCTCAGTGTTACTGCCTGTAGCCCATGTGCACCGGAGTTCATCTGGAATGGAGGTCGTGTGTGTGCTACCCTCAATACTCCATTGTCGTGTGTCACTTTCAGCTCCTGCAAAGATATTCATATCAGTCACGAAGTCTTGACTGCCATAGGGGGTGCAACAATGCTTCAGCATCTCTTCTGCCTCCTTCAGAATGGGCACATCGCACCGCTGCATCAGTGCTTTGATGTTTGCAGCTGCACAAAACATCTCCAGCATGGTTCTTTCCAGTTCCCCTAGGTACAATCAGTTCTTTTGTTGCTGACACTAGGGTATCCGTTCTTACCGATCTTGTGATTGGTATTCATTTTTGCAGAGTTCCTATGATTCTCTCGAAGGGAAACATCCACCACCCATACATGGGACTGTATCTGAGAAGAAACTCTTTCATGTGAATGACAAAAACTATAATAGGGCAGTGATTGCCCAGACTCAGCCGCTGTCAAAGAGGGGCAAAGAACGACTAAGGAATCCGAAGTGAAAACTAAGTATATATATATGTAGTGGAGTGGGTGGAGAAGTGCTCGCTAATGATAATAAAGGGGACAGGAACAGGAACAAGGGGGAAATGGAATTAAGTGATGTAGGAAAGTGATGGAATGCCCCTGGAGGCTCAGGAGTGATGACAAGTAAGGAATGATGAGATGTGATGAGAGTCCACATGAATTCCGCATGGATTACGAGCGGGCGCTGAAACTCCAAGCGGGTCTGCCTGGCGGCAGAGCAGAGGTATGAACTCCAACATTCCAAGAAAGCGGAGTTGGTGTTCCGGTTCTGGAGTTCACTGTATTTTGTCAGTGAAAAGATGCATGATGATTTGGGCACCATGACAGTCCCGGAAAGATATCTTGCAGGCATGTTAGGTACGCTTTCATGTACTTCATGTATTGCTGTGCATGATGATGAGAGGTTATGTGTGACGTTCCCCAGCAGATTGTGACTGCTAGGAGCAGTGTGCTATGTACCAATGCTTTCCTACGCACTTGTTTCTCTTCCTCAGGTTCCCCGCTAGCCGTGCCACAACCCCATAGCCGATATAGAATGACCGGCAAGTCAAACTTGATGCTCGAGTGCCATTGCTCTGCTTTGAGTTTTCCGTGCTCCGCTTCTCCTAGATTAGTTGGAGGGCCACGATGCCACGTTGGACATGTGATAGATTGTAATTTTCCCTGGATGATGTTGATTTCAGGGTCAGTCAAAGGCTCAACTGCTTTCTTTTTTTTGTTGACATTGTTCTTGAGGTTCTGGTACTCTTCAACAATGTCCTGTCCAATAATTCCATCATCCATAGTGACATCTTCATCATCAACCTCCATTGGCACTGGCATTTGAACTGGCTTCGACTGTACGAGTCAGGTATGCTATCTGTTGCTTAGTAGAGCAAATACTCACCAATAACACATCAATCATGGACTTTTTCATAGGCCATTTCTAATTTGAGTCCAAGTCTGTGAACCTACCCCCTTCCTCTACCAGTTTTAGTAGGATGGGAGCTCTTAGGCGATTTAATATAGTGCAAGTGGGTTTGGATGCCAAAATTGTTCTCCCTTTTGCCAGCTCCTTCGCATCTAGGGGTGTATCCGGTTCCTTTTGAAATTTATGCAGCTCTCTATTGCTAGGCTTGTCAATGACAATAAGGTCCCTGAAAAGGAATTGCACCAACCCGAGGAAGAGGTTATGCATGCCGTCTACCACCATAGAGCACGTTGGGTCCCAGTATGGCAAGTGCAACAGCTCAGACCAGTGTATTCCGGTTTCCTTGAATATGATATCTTGTTCCTTCTTTGTTGCTGCATCTCTCCAATGCTGAGTGGTGCCAAGGCATTCTTCATACATTCATCATTGCCATGACTCCCAGTCAAAGTTGCTGATGTCCAATTTCGGTAGCCAATACAGGTTGCACATGTGATGTGAGGTGGGTCCTGCATTCCTGCCAACTTTTCGTGTGCCTGGTAAATCCTGCATGGCCAATGCAATCACAGATTGAGACAACCTTTCCTGGAGGTGATTGACAGTTCTCATGAACCATGTACCATCCTTCCAGGCTGGTAAGAAGAAGTTGACGAGGGGATGGAGGAAATGATTGATTTCATCAAGTGAGGGCTCCCTTGGACCCAGAATGATACCAACCAAGTAGAGATTTTCAGCCCTATATTGCAAACTGGGAGGTAGGTTGAGTAACACCATCGCGATAGAGCCCACCAACTTCTTCTTTCTGGCCATCTTGTTTCCATGAGGGTTGAACCAATCTACGGAGAGGCTCCATGCTAGCCTGAGGTTGCTTCTCTTCAAACCGTCCATGAAAGGTTTTCCATCAGGGCCCACAATCTCGTTAATTACAGTTCCGTCTTTGATGTCCCATGACTGATGCTGATCATTAACCACCATGCCACGATCCATGGCTGCCTCCATCCCAGGACAGCTCAACACTCTAGCAAGAAACTTGTTGTAGTCTTGGACAACAAAGGGTCGGATTGGCAAGGTAGTTCTTTCCCCGCCAACTTTGCTCTTTTTTACTAAGAGCTGCCCACATGGGCGACCCCCCGATATTTCTGGGAAGTACAATGATCGGGATACACAGCCTTTTTCCTATTGCCATCTGGCATGTATGTGCTACAATACCTGACACAAGTTGTGTAAATCTTGGTGATGGATTCCAGCTTGAACTTTGTGTGGACAGTATGGATGTCTTGGGGAATCACATTGTCTGGCTGTACTGTTGGCATGGTTGTCGAGTGAGTGTCATTGTGAAAAGCTCTCTTCAGGAGGATATTCAAGAGCGCTAATGTAGTGTTGCACCATGGGTGTGTGACGTGCCCGAAGACATTGAGAATTAACGCTACGAACATGGAAAGGAGAATGATTGGATTGGCATTGTGAAGCCGGTGGTGAAAGTGCCTGTCTGTTGAGGTGTGTCAGTCTGTTTCCAGTTAACCAGATACCTCCTATGAACCTGTCTCTACTGTTGCTGAAGTGTGATCTTCCAGCGAAGGGTCCTCCTTTGTTCTTGATGTGAGGGTCATGCTGACACTCTTTATTGCTGCCAGAATCTGGTCCACCTTTTCCATCATCACCACTCAAAGCATCTCATTACACTTGTCGTCCATGATCCCAATAGTCTCCAACTTCTTTCGCACTCCCTCCAACCAGAGCTCCTCTTCCCTCATAGCGTCAAGCACTTGGCTCTGCACCCCCTGGGAGTCAAGATCCTTGACAAGTTCCAAGGCATGTGTTGTGCAGGTATGCAGTTCATGGTCTAATGAAACTAACATCGCAAAGTTGTCGTTCTCGTGAGCAGCAGTACTTGGCATAGGCTGAAGTGGCATGAATGTCGAGCTCATAATGTGTTCGTCGTTTCCCCTCGCACACATACCAGGGTTTGGTGTCGCGTCCTGCAATGTGATTCTGAATATTCCTTGCGCAATCTCTTCCAGTGCTTCCACTTCGGTCAATGGAATCTGTATGGCCTGTCAAATTGGTATGGACAACAACCAGTGGGGAATCAGGCATACCCTCTCTTCCAGGTTAGCTGAGTGATGTTCCTGCAACTTCATTTTTGACATCGCGTCTACCATGTTGGCTTCCTTGTACTATTGCTGTTGTCAGTGCATAAACTACTCATCCCATCCTGCTCACCTGTGAGGCAGGATAATGATGCCCATCTGAATTATGCCTTTCATGGTTTTGCTTTTCTTCTTTCATGACAATCTTTCCCCCAGGTCCGCAGAGGGGACAGTGACACAGGGACATTTCAGGTCTTCATCCACTGAGATGATTTGGTGGGGAAGGGGCACCAAAGTGTTACTGCCTGTTAAATAGTGAACAGCTGTACTTTCAAACTGCTTGCCGTGTTGGTAACATAGATACTCATTGTTTTATGTCATTGTAAATACTCTTTGTACTATGTTGTTGTCTAACATGTCTTGTTGTATGGAATACAATACTCCACTGTTTGAATACAATGCCTACCTCATTGAGGCCTGTTTGGATAATCAGATCAGTACTAACAGAGTGGGTTAGAGTGGGTTAGAGTGGGTTATATGAGGGGCTTTACCAAACCTGGTTTCTCTCGACCACTGTGCAGTACCTCTGCAATGGAGTGAACAAGTTTATTAGACTTCAGGAGGTCTAGTGTCTGGCTGTGAGTGATGTGTTTGTGATGTTGATGACCAGATGGAGAGAATGGACTCGCGAGACATTGAAAAGGGTTGCAGGGTAATCATACTCTTGACAAAATGGTAGACGGCTCTCAACTCTTCACTTTCAACTTCGCGACTAAGTAGACCTAGGTGGTGGTGAAGGTCAGGCATGTCTGCAATACCTCAAGTGTGTATGATACAAAAGGAGCCAGGGCTACAATGACCACCAACTCCTAATACTGATAGCTATGCTGTCAGAATTGGCAAAAGCACTCCGAATTTCTTTATCACCCTGATTCAATGCTCCTCGCAATAAGTCAAACATTTTTATTTCCAGGAAGGCCTTGAGCCACTGACAACAATAAATCTGCAACGTCCTTGAGCATCTAGTTTATAAGAGGTTTGGAGGACCTACCAGAACACCGCTGCCCTCCTCGGTTTCAGAGTTTCTTGAACAGTGAATGCTTAGACACGACACGGCACAGCTGTGGTGTTCAGTGGTCAGGAGTTTGAAGTTCAATATGGGAATGGTCTGGAAGATGGGAGCAAACCAGATGACGAGATGTTGAAGGGAAGGGAGGAGATCAGTGCAATCAAAAATTATGGGTAGTTGGGAGTTGCCAGCCAGTATGTCGACTATGGGGATTCTGAGCATCCTCACAAAGCACAACGATGGAAGATCAACCTGAACATTGGTATTAGATGTGTTTTTCTTGTATTGCCCTCGCGTGTGGATACTAAGATGCTCAAGGAGGGGGTGTCGCTGCAGAAATGTCACAAGGGTTTTGACTGAGCATTGATGATCAACTTCAAGATCTCGAAGCTGTGAAAAATGCAGCTCTTGGAGCAATCTCATCCACTGGGATTCACTCATATGGGTGTCCATGAGAATGAGCTCTGTGAGGGGTGAATGGAATAGGGTGGCAAACATAAAGGGAATTACTGGTGTGGTGAACAAGATACTGGATCGTACTGTGAGTGACTTTATCCGGCTGGGTATAGCTGGATGGGGAAGGTTCCTTGGGATGGAAACGTGGGAGAGTTGGGAAATTGGGTTCCCACTGTAGGTAAGTTCTGGGCACCCAGCGCCTTTGATGCTCTCCAGCAAAGATGCCACTACCCTTGACGAGAATGAAGCTCCGAGGCAAGACAAATTAACAGATGTCGAAATGTCTCTGAGCCTGGGTAAAGACTGGAAGAAGATGTCCAGCACCAGCAGCTCTCTGTCAGTCGCTGACATCATATGGAAGAATATATTTTCAGGCAGACTGAAGGCTCGGGTCCTCCTCCAAAGCAGAAGAGGCTTGCAATCCCCGGAGCAAACAGACAGCCAGAAGGCACCAGGTTGGGGTACCTCGAAGTCTGCTTGCAGGAAATAGCATGGAGCAATGATCTCCTTGAACAGAGATGACGTCTGGGTGAAGGCTTTGAGACCTTCTATGGGTACATAGCCAATGATCTTGTGTAGGAGTTCGTTAGGCAGTTGTAATATAGATGGTGGTGGAGCCTAGCTGAGTCAATGACTGAAGTTTTGAAAGGATATGGATAGGCACTTATAGTGCAGGCTTGCTTCAATGGGGCGAGGACTTCAGCTTCATTACCACAACGATGTTTCAAGGTTGGTGATTTCTTCAATGGTTCCTACAGTGAATGTCAGGAAAAGTGAAGGATTTCAAACAATCAACCTTACAAATTCCCCCCCCTGTGCAGTCGACACATGCTGGCATTTTGTGACTGCGTGATTGGCTGAATCTCCGTCCAACTTGCATTTGAGGGGATGCTGGATAGATGACTTCACAGACGGCCTCTCTGGGGTAGAGGGGGGGGGTTGCCAAACACTGGCGTTTTGCGACCACATGATTGGCTGAATCATCGTCACTCTTGCGCTTGAGGTAGGGCTGGAAAGATATGGGACAGGGGGCTAGGTATATAGATATAAATCTCACTTCAATTGTGCAAATAGGGCTATGCTCGAGTGAAAGCCAGTTACAGGTCCACGCCTCCCCGAGGTCCTCGACTGCTTGACTCTTCCTTATCAAAACCAGAGGTGCAATGGATAGTGAGGGAAGCATCTAACGGGACACAATTAATGCAATGGATGGAGCCTCTGTGAAAAATCATCTCACCTGAATTAACACAACTAGACAATGGTTGAGGAGTTTACTAGTGACATTACCCATGTTGAGATGTAGCTGTAGTGTTAGTTGCTATTGTGAAGAATGATACTGACAGGTTGGATGACATGTAGCAGCTTATATAGGGGGTGTCACCATTGGCGGGCTTCAAGGACACATACAATAAAAATTGCACTAAAATTGATACAATGAGTCCAGAGCGGACAGGTTGGGAACAAGCATACTGCCTGAGCACTGGTTCACAAATGATGTTGTCCTCGACGACAAGTCCTGTGGATGCATACAATAAAAATCAGTCATTGAAGAGTTAATACATATTGAGTTTTGGAAATGTGTACACCATATACAATATCTTTCCATCAGTGACCCTTTTCATGGAATTGACATCACCCTTGGCCTTATTGTCAGGACAGTGATCTGTTATATCAATGAATGCCATCTGTACCTTCGGCCCCTTTCATGTTCTCGTTTAGCTTAATTTTATTTCTACTTCTTGTATTGCTCATTTTAGACTCTTAGGATTAAATAGTTGTTACACTGTTAGTACTAATATGTTATCTCGTAAAGACTGGTATGTGTAGTAGGTACAAAGAAAGCAAGTGTACAATGATGAGACAAAAAAAACCCATGCTCGCTGTCCTCAACAGCGAGTGCCGGTTGATTAAGTGGAGTGGAGTGGAGTGATGGGGAATGGAAAGACGTGCAAAGTGACTGAGTGGGCCTAGAAATAGTGAATGGCACTCCAATGGAAAATGCCAGATGGTCCAAATCGAGTTGGAAGCATCACATGATGCATGACCAGTGTTCACTATTTAAGTCTGATACTTTCACACAAACACCTTTCCCACTTTCTATCATGGCCACTGTTCCCGACCCACTCAGCACATCTTGTAGTTGCAGTAATTTATTCTTGTCGTATGCCTGTCCCAATCATCAGACAATGTACAATGTCATTTCTTTAGATAGTCATTTTATGATTAACAACCAGATGGAGTCCCACTGAAACAACAAAAACAATAAGACTCGTTACTGGGTTCTCCACCAGAATGAGATCCTGGTCACCATCAAATCTGAAGAATTGACCATTTGTCACTAGGAATGTGACAAAAACTATAATAGGGCAGTGATTTCCCAGACTCAGCTGCTGCCAAAGAGGGGCAAAGAACGACTGAGGAATCCGAAGTGAAAACTAAGTATATATATGTAGCGGAGTGGGTGGAGAAGTGCTCGCTAATGATAATAAAGGGAATAGGAACAGGAACAAGGGGGGAATGGAATTAAGTGATGTAGGAAAGTGATGGAACGCCCCTGGAGGCTCAGGAGTGATGACAAGTGAAGAATGATGAAATGTAATGAGAGTCTGCATGAATTCCACATGGATTCCAAGCGGGCGCTGAAAGTCCGAGCGGATCCGCTTGGCGGCAGAGCAGAGGTACAAACTCCGACATTCCAGGAAAGCAGTATTGGTGTTCCGGTTCCAGACTTCACTGTATTTTGTCAGTATGTAGCATATATCATCATCCCTTGGTCTGTCTAACAAACTTTTATTGTTATTCACTGCTCAACCATTACTCCTCCCTGGGTCTCATCAACTCTTTCAGTCTTTATGCAGGTTGGTATGACTTTTAAAGGTAGAGGTGAGTGGATCAATGTCAATTCATACATCCCATGTCATTGCAACCCCCTGATAGTGGTCCCAATGCCCCCTGTGTGGCAGCAGCACTCAACCTTTTGTCTAAAGTACAGAATTCGGTAACTAGTTTTTCTCCTTGAGTATACCTTGGTTGACCTTGTTCCAGGCTCTCGCATTCTCTACATGCAAATTTCTTGCCTTTAGTGCACCAAAGGCAGTACCTACTACTCCTCACCATCACGCAGAAGTGCAAGCTCATTTGCAAGCGGCGGCAAATCCTTTGCAATCCCATCCATATGCCCCCTATTACTGACTTAGCAGTCACACACCAAACAAGACAGCTCCTCCTGAATCACTCGGTCCCACTGCATCAAATACCACGGACACATATCCTCCCAAAGCCCAAGCCCTGCCTGCCTCTTCCTCACTCAATGGAAGCCCACCTGTGGCTCACACCACACTTCTGCACAGACCCCACTGTAGGAAAGTGTTAATTCCTACAGCCGCAACTGCCAATCCCCGCAAGCTCCTTCCGCCTACCTCATTCACTTCCAACCGTGCGCTCCGGTCTGTCAGTCTTTTTACAGATCCCCGTGCCCATGTCCTCCAGTCCTGTCCATCTTGCCGGTAAGCCCTTTAATTTTCCGCTTTTCTACTTTTACTGTCTCGGAGCCACTCTATACATACTTCCGCCGTTCCGTTGGCCTGTTCTCTATGTTTGTATTTAGTTTGGTATTGTCGCGGGAATCTCCGCAGTATAAAAAGCCTGTACTTAGTTTAGGGAAAGGCATCTTTGGTCACAACGGACTTAAGGTCAAATGCACGTAAGACCCAGATGAAACAACGCAAGTACCAACACTCAGACAACCCTCATTGCACGTAAAACCCTTTGCTTCTACTTTACACCGCACTGCCTCCTCCGCTTTTCCTCCAAAGACCTGTCGGAAAGCGCATTACTCTCTCCCCAACGAGCACCCAGGACCAACGGACTCCCCCTTCTTCATTCCTTCTCGCACGAAATCCCTTCCAGGTCGATAATTTCGCACCCCCTTCTTAAAAACATTTTTGACTTAGTCCGGACCTACTAACACTAGGAAGGGACTTTGTATTCTTTCACCACGATCTCCCTGTTGTGTGCATATTCGGGGGTAGTACTCATGCTGAGGGTGCTGACGCTGCCTCGATGTCACCTAGCATGTCCCCGGTGGTAAGTGTAACTTCATGACCCATATGTCGCCTATGTTTATGGTGCTTCAGCCCACCAGTACCATAGACATACATCCTCCCGAAACGCAAGCTCTGACTCCCCCCTCTAACACCCTGCCTGCTTCTCCCTCACTGGATGAGAGTGCACCCGCCATGACTCCACATACACCCTGCAATCTCCCCGTTGTCCGTGTATTTGGCGGTGGTACTCGTGTGGAGGGTGTCGACTCCACATCAACATTACCTAGCACAGCTGCGCTGGCCAGCAACACTCCATCTAAATGGCTGCATGGACAATCTTGAGACATCAGCCCATGCCCTTCTCGGATGGATAATAGTCGTTCAAGGAGTCCTCAGAGGACCCACCCAGAAGGTATGTGTTTTCACCTGTTTTCATAGGGTTTCATCGTGCTTACCCCCTCTAGGACTTCATCCGAGGTCCTGCGAGCAAGGTCAGTCCGACTTTGTTTCAATTCCTTAGGACCATACTCATTCATGCATCTCGCTGCGGTAGCAGTTCTGGCATGGTTCCGCACTGCTAGCCCATATCTTCATGAAGAACCAGTGCCTACCACGACTAGCCCCGACTCCGAAACACGTGGTACAGATGTGTGGTCACTTGAGACCATTCCTGAGAACCAAACACTTGAACCCAACCTGGAATCTCCCTCCGATCCGATTACATCTAATGAATCACCTGATGTAGACATGATACCACAGACCTTCAGCCCTCCGCTTCCCTAGCTATTGCCAGTTCTGTGGACTCGGGTGCAGAGGCCATTCCCCCACGACCCATTCCTCCATGGCCCTTGCCCCTTTCCTTTTCATTACCCTTGTCAGTGCAACTTGAAAGTATGATTGACTGTCTTCTGACTACTGAATCAAGCAACAATACAAGTTGTTGTGCCCACTGTGAAACTTGTAGTTGAAACCATTATTAAATGTATGACAGAGTCTGCTCAGGGGACATCTGGCTCATGTCATATTGAGGCAGAGGAGAGTGAAGCAGATGAGGATGATGATGATATTCCCTCAAAATGCAGGAAGAAGCCAGGGAAACGCAGGCAAAAAAACTACTTGCATGTAAGGTCATTGTTCATCATTTCGCAGCATTACTCATCACTTGCCTCTCTCAGGATGCCTTTCACAAGTACCTGGAAGAGAAAGGAGTCAAGAAGCGCAGAAAAGACTTGATGTTGCCCAAGTCCGCCCCACCTGACTCAGTGCGCGAATTCAATGCAACCAACAATCATCCGCTGACTTTATCTGACCTCATGATCGACTGGAGCTCCTCATTATTAGCTCCTGGGTGGAATACAAAGGTTGTCCAACTCCTGACTGTGGACTTCCAACAAAGGCTGAAGAATGGCACTTACCCTTTTGTTGTGTTTGACGAAGGCAAAATGAACTTATTGGAGCTGCACAAACTATGCATTGAAAAGCTGTGTTGCATGCCTTGTGAAAAGCAAGACGGAGCAAAGCTTGACACGACTGACATCACTGCTCACAAGGAGAGGTGCCACAAGCTCAATAGGATGACAACTCGCAAACATGGGGTAAGTTGTTCCCCTGCATAGCAAAAATAAATAAATATTGACTCCTCTCATCCCTAGACGCTGGTGCAACAAAGGCGAATTATTGATGAAAATCATTCCAGAGACCCTGACACTTGGGATGACATCAGGCGGATTATTGATCACCTTGATATTGAAGGTATAAGTGGCAACAAGACAGACACTGCACCGGGAACCCAGCCCAAGGTCGTCAGGCACATGGTGTTACCTTGGCTGAGTCCTTTTATTTCAGAGTTGTTTGATTGTGTGGAATCTTACAATACTGCATTACACGAGGAACGTATGACAGTGCACACAGGCAACTCCTCCCTGGAGTGTATGTTTGAGCCTTGCTGCATGGATACAAAGGCAGTAGCTGTCATATTCCGTGCCGCGCAAGTCAACTCCGCTTCTCCAGAGCCCACTCCAGACCAAGTCCACTTTCTCCGCCTTCTGTCTCTCCGTTTCTCCACATTTCCGCCTTCTCCTTAACATTCCCGTTCCTGTGCCTTGATTCCTTATCATTCACATCTTTGACAGACGTTTGACATATCTAATGTTTCCACCTTCCAAATAATCTGATTTCTGACATTTCCTGACTTAATCCTATCTCTTTGACATCTCTGACTCACATCCCGCTTCACTCCGGCACTCCGGTGCCCTCCGTGTTTACTTGTCCCCGTAGTATATAAACCCCTCTTGTATTCTGTATTCCTCAGTTTGAATATCGACTTTGATCACTCCTCCTCTCTGTCCAACTTAAGTTCCTCGCTTGACACTTGAAGCCAGCCTTCTTGTCGTCACTCTGACCCTCCGACCTCTGACCTCCAATAACTCACCTTACTACTCCGTACCGCCATCACTCCGCTCCTCCACTCCTCATCTCCGCCCTTCATAAATATCGGACTGAACTCGGACAAGGGCGCAACACACAAGTTGAAGCCAACATCCGCTCCGCCTCCAACAACTCCAGACAGCCCAGAGGAATTACCATCTTAACAGTAGCTTTGGATTGACTCCCTTGTAACTGGTATGACGAAGAGTGGTATAAGGCCCACTCAGCTTCTGGTCACACTATGCTTTCTGTCACGCAAGGACGTGCCAATTCCCACTCTGGTGTGTACTTATTGTAATACTGGTAGAACTAGACTGAACCTCTTCATAGCACCAACATGCCGCTTATCACAAGTAGGCATCTGCTCTGTGGCAGACCCATCAATGCCCCACTGAGTGGCCCCTGAATGGCCCCTGGGTGCCCCACTGAGTGGCCCACTGATTGTATCACACATTTGCTGTTGGGGCAGATGCAGAATTTTCCCTCTCTCAAATTTAAATACATATTCATGATATGTCCGCACTTTGACCAGCAGGCATTTTTTATTTCTGTTTGTGGAGCCGATTCTGTACAAACTCAACCTCTGTATTACAACTATATGCTCACAATATGCAAAATAGTGATATGAATATTC
>KN825673.1:0-14840 GCA_000827395.1 Paxillus rubicundulus Ve08.2h10 | reverse complement strand
ATTGCACACTCTTATTGCACACTCTTGCAGCAGGCCTGTCCATATGTATACCAACTAGCAACTTCATGTTTGACTTGGATCACTGCCGGGCCCGCCCATACTTTGACCAACACTGAATATACATTCGGCGGGCCCGTGACAGGCCTTCCGTATGCATCGTGAAATTGTCAGGGCGGGCCAGCCATCTCTCTCGGAAAATATGACTACATGGGCTCGGAAGCACATCAGATCAGTGCAGTGATGCCTCAAGAAAAGTCTGCTCCTTCGACAAGTTTAAATTATGGTAGGTCGGGCACTGTCTATTGCAGATCAAAAGCACATACATGCCTTGGAAAAGGAAGAAGGTCTAGCCTATGCCATCAAACTCCACGAGGAGGACCAGGAGAAGCCAAAAAAAGAGAGGCAGAGTCTGCAGGTATTGAGTCAAGTGGCTGAGGAGGAGATGAAACAAAGGAACAAGCACGTTCACATCAACCATGTAACACTCAAAAATTGTCTGGAGGGAGGGAGAAGTTGCCAGGAGGCTAATGGAGAGAACTATGGTTGGCTTACCCCTGAAGAAGAAGAAAACATTGTCGCTTTCTGCATTGAACTTGCCACACGAGGCTTTCCACTCAGCCATGAAACCCTGAAATCACACGTTGATGCTCTTTTACGAGCATGTCTAAAGTCAGGTTTCCCGGAAAACGGAGTTGGAAAGAATTGGACTGACCACTTCATGGTCCGGCATCGCGAACACCTCAGCACATACTGGAGCTCTTCCCTCAATGCTAAATGTGGACAAGCAGTCAATGAAAACACTCACAAAGCATGGTGCAGCCTCCTCAGGAGCATGCTCAACTCGGATGAACACCAGATTGAGGAAGACTGCATCTGGGCAGCTGACAAGACAGGCTTTCAGCCCGGAGTTGGGCAAAAGCAATGTGTTATCGGGGCTGCAAAACAGAAGATGCAATATCAGCAGTGTGACGGGAATAAGGAGACAATTACTGTGATGGTGTCCATCTGTGCCAACGGCACTACCATTGCACCAACATGTATTTACAAGGGCCAGTCCTTTTTGACAAACTGGCATCAAGACAATACATTGCACACCTCGTCAGTATAATATCATGATTAATTTGCAAAAACTGACCTTTATATGCTAGTGTTGCACACTCTGACAAGGGATGGACTGACGGGAGAATCGGAAAGCTGTGGATAGAAGATTTTGATAACAAAACTCATGAGAAAGCAAACGGGTGTGTTCGCCTTCTTCTCATCGATGGGCACAACTCGCACTATACAAAAGAGTTCCTGGACTACGCTCGTGATCATAACATTCACATTCTCTGCTACCCTGCACATACCACTCATATCTATCAAGGGCTCAATGTCGTAATCTTTGGACCACTCAAGAAAAGCTGGTCAGAGGAGCAGGATCAATTCAAGAGTTCTATGGGTCAATGGGTCACAAAACAAACATTTATTTCAGTCTACGGAAAAGCTCACCAGAAGGTATTGACACCGGAACTCATCCGCACAGCTTTCGCAGCGACGGGAGTTTGGCCGTTCAATCCTGATATCGTGATGAAGGAGATGATGGCACCGAGCCTAGAGACTTCGTCCCAAGGCTGTCTGCCACTCCCAGTCCCAGGTCCTGTCCGTGCTGTGACAGCACTCATCCGTCACTGTCAGAGACCCAATGTTCCGAGTCAGCATACACCTACCACACCTGAACCATTCCGACTTCCCAATATCACTTCCCCTCACAACGACGATCCATTTTCCGTTGGCACTGGACCCAGAGGTCAAGAACCTCAGGCGGATCCCAGCACCTGGACCCTCCGTCAACCAGTGATGGCGACTCGCATGAACTGGCACGCAGCTGCTGCCCAAGAGACGGTTGACACACTCGCATCAACGTCCGGCTCATTCCTTGTCGAGAAGACCCCACTTACCTCATTGCACTGTCTTCCTACTTACACCCCCATGTCCATTTCGCCAACACATAAGCGTCAGCACAAACTACTGGAAGAAGAGCCATGTAACGAAAAAGAACGTGCTTACCAGAATGCACTGCGCGATTCATACAGCCGTGAAGCAAACTATAAAAGTGCTTTGCTCGGCATGCAATCAACTGTTGTGCTACAGTCAATGTATTGTGACTGGGTTGCTGGTCAGCTCACAGCACTGGAAGAAAAACGAAAAAAGCAGAAAAAAGGTAAGCTGAATGCTGACAGACTGCCAAAGCTACTCACCGGAGATGCTTTCCAGACACTTGTGGAGGAGCATGAAGTGGCAGCTGAAAATGAAAAAGCTGCGCACGAAAACAGGTGGAAGAAGAGAGAGGCGCAGTCTGAGCTCATGGCAGCCTGGAGAGAAGCAGATGAAGCTAGGAAACAGAGAAATAAAGAGTGCAGAGAGGTGTTCCATGAGGAGGTGCAGGCTTGGGAGGAAGAAAGGGACCTTTTGAAGCAGGAAGGGCGACGGATTGGACGGTCCAGGCCAAAGCTGGGAAAGCTGGAGACTGCAGTGCAAAAACCTGGTGGTGAGAGCGTGGATGCTGGCAGTGTTGATGCGCCAACTGGTGGGAACGAGGACAAGAGCGATGAGGGCATCCAGTCCGATGGGAGTGAAGAGGAGTGATATCAATGATAAACATCGGATAACGCTTAGATATCTGATGATAACACTGATACCGTTGATATACCATTTTAGTCGCTGTTTAAAGTGCAGGCAGCAGTGATAAAGGCCCATTTCTTGTGAATGAGTTTTCCACACAGTTCTCATATTTTCATGACTGAGATTCTTTGTAGTCTACAAGAACCTATACAATATAACATATTGCATCACTCTGATCTTGAACATTTGCAGTGTTGTGTTTTTTACCGGACCTTCAATTTTGGTGTTCAAAGTGGTGGTGGATGACTGTATATATACCTTCTCAATTTCCACCACTGCAACATCTTGGAAATCTATGGGCTGATTAGATCTAGATGACCTAGGATAGAGCCATGCTCCAAGCATACTGTCATTCTACCAAAGTGGTTAGGAGATGATGTTTACAGAACTAAGAATTCAGTTGAGATAGAATGGGAACAATGTCAAACAGCTGACAGAGTTGAATGTTGTAGAGTAATGAACACTCACTTCCTATTACAAACAACTTTGATGAAGAATGAGTTGCTAATTGTGAGACTGCAAGAGGAGTTAGATATCAAGTGTGGAGAATTCATACCAGACAAGAAGCCATTCACAGACAACACAATTCATATGTCTGGCCCATATTTGAAGAAAATCACAGTCACAAATTGGAAGAACAATGTGAACTCATGTTCAAGGTACAAACTCCACCAATTCCAAATCAGGAGGAACCTACACCAGTACTGGAATATGAAACTTCCAACAACAAAGAAGAGAAGAAACAGTCACATACTCTCTCTTTTAATTACTTCATTGCTTTATCTGTACATGCCAATGGAGCACCATAACAATATTACAATGTACAAAACTTTCCAAGGAAGAAGAAATCAAATGTCTTCACAATTGCAAAGTATGGACTTTATTGGACTTGCCACCTGGTCACAAAGCTGTAAAATCATGCTGGACTTATACAGTCAAATCAGACAGCTGCAAGAGATCTTAACTTGTCATGAAAGGATTTACAGATATTTGGAATTGACTTGAAAAAATTTCCAGTGGCATGGTTCAAAACCATATGCCTCATTCTTACCCTAGCAGCTTTAGATGATTGGGAAGTTGAAGTGCTAGATGTTAAAACAGCATTTCTATATGGTGAACTTGATGAGTGTCAAAACCTAAGTGTCAATCCCAAGATTTCTGGAGGGGTCCAATGTTTCAGGATATCAGGATATGGTCACAGGTTCTAGATGATTCTCTAGTGGGATCAGATGGGTAAGGGACATTGGCCTCAGCTTATGTGCTGTGCCCCTGTGCAAGTCCTGTCCCTAGATTTTGGGCAAGAGGTCAAAGTATCAATCTTAAGTTCAACTCAAGACTGAAGAGGATGGGTTAGGTGAAAGTCAACAGACTTTAGTAGAAGGCAAGGGTTGATCTGGTTTATAGTTGATATTAAAACTGAGGGAATATAGAGGAAGTACGCAGGGTTTACATATGAAAAGTCCCCTAGGAACATAAACAGGGTGACATCATGAATTTGGGAATTCCAATGACAGCATACAGTGAAGTAATGTTGAGATTACAAAGAAAAGGTGCCATAATGACAAATATGGACATGGGTTTAGTAAGATGAGAAAGATGATGACAAAACAGAGAAACATAATCAAAAGGAGATAAGATATACATAATCACTAAGATGAGTCCAAGACTTGGGAAAAGGAAATAGAAGTAGGAATTGTATATTGAAACAGATATATGGAAACAACTAAGTGTGCTCAGGAAGCTCAGGAAATGATTCAGGATCCATCAGGATGTATAAGAAGTGGCTGTAAGGGATGGGAAGGTTGCAGGATGTGACAATGAAGGAATCCACATGGAATAATCAAGAAGGTTTCATCAAGAAGGGTGAAAAGAGAAAAGCTACTTCACATGATCTATGGCCTCAAACAAGTAGCATTAGTCTGGAACACAGCCTTACATAACTTGCTTTTAAATCTCTGATTTTTTCCAATCAATCTTGTATCACAGAGTATACAATTACAATCATGACGGCAAGCTCCTCACAGTTATCATCTATGTTAACAATGCTTTCTTCATAGGTTCTATAAAAATCTTCTACAAGTGAAGACTGACAAAAAATAGTGAACTCTGGAACTGGAACACCAACTCTGCATTTCTGGAATGTCAGAGTTCATACCTCCACTCTGCCACCAGGTGGAATCACTCAGAGTCTCAGTGTCCATTTGGAATTCATATGGAACTCACACAGACTTTTGACTTTTATTGTACCTCATCATCCTTTTCTTGTCATCGCTCCTGAGGGACCAGAGGCACTCTGTCACTTCCTTATATTGCTTAATTCCATTTCCTCCTTGTTCCTGTTCCTATTCCCCTGATTATCATTAGCAAGTGCTTCTCCAACCACTCTGCTACATACATATACTTAGTTTTCACTTCAGACTCCTCAGTTGTTCTTTGCCCCTCTTTGGCAGTGGCTGAGGTGAGTTTACTTTATATCTATTTACTACTCCTAGCTAATCCCTAGTAGTTTGGGCAATCACTGCACTCTTATAGTTTTGTCAAAGACTTCATTCATGACTACATGGGAATGTCATGATCTTGGCAAAGCCACAGAATATCTTTCCATGTGTATCACCTGCAATTGCAAGGATCAAACAATCATTATCAATACTCATGCTAATAAGGTTTTCAAGAGATTTAACTTATCAGATGCCAAAGCCACAGGGACACCACTTCCTGCTGGATACAATTCTAAACCAAATGACCTCACACCATCCACTGAACTTCACAGCAAATAATAGTCTGTGATAAGATCACTGCTACATATAATGCTTGGAACAAATTGGACATATATTTCTCAGTCATCAAGGTGTTTCAATTATGTGTGAATCACATCACAGAACATCTTTAGAAAGCTCTATACATAATTTATTACCTCAAAGGGGCAAATGATCTCATGATCACATATGACAGATAATATAAATCCTCATTTGATGCTTTCTCTGACACTGGTTGGGCTGGAGACCTTGGAACTTATCCCTCCACTTAGTGTTGCCTCAGCTTGGCTTTTCATTTCTGTGGCTTTTTGTACAGCTTTTGCTTGTAGCATCCACATTTCTTTGTGGATCTTGATGCTTCTAGTGAGTGAGATGTAGCATCCTGCTTCCCCTTCCAGATAAAAAATAATTCCACAAATCCATTCAACAATCAATGAGAAATAAGTCCAAAATCAGCATTGGTTAGAATTGGTTTCATTGGAGCTGACAAATAGCTTAAGTGACATAACTCAACATTGGCCAGTCCAATCCATGTGATTCTTTTTTTAGCTTGTAGGTGTGACTAGAAATTGCATTTCCTTCCCTACATGCATAAAGATCTGTGGTGAAATGGATGAGATAAAAAATGGCAGCTCGAAGCTGCAGCAACACTACCTCCACTACCAAATTCCTTGTCTTATTAGCCAATGGACCAATATCTTGAATGTCTTGATGACAGAAAACCATTGTGCTGTCATTGACCAAAGCTGAATACATAACTCTTATGGAAACATGCTGACAAATATCTTGACAATGATCTCACCTGGAAGAGATGAGCTACCAATTTCCTCCAATACCTCTCCAGGGATAATCCAAGTTCCTTATTCTTGGCATCAAATCCCACACAAGACCATTAAATGAAACACATTGATGTGCATTACCACTACACATAAGAGTGCATTGAACTAAACAAAGTAGAACTCTTCTTCACTCCCACTTAAAAGTAACTTGTGGATATCTTTACAAAGAATCTGACATGGCAATGGTTTAAAACAGTTTGGAAAGGACTTGACCTCCATCCACATTAGTGAATATCTTAGCAAGGAGAAATGCTGAAATAGTCACATAATAAGTACAGTTATCACTATTATTAACTTCCTATAACATGTGATACACTTGCACTATCAACATTGCTCAGAACTTACTCATGGAAATTCTACACAATTCTATGACATTCTATACTTACCTTACATGGTAGTATATCAGTACAGTTTACTGGACTAAACTAGCATACAGCATGGTCCATGCATAAAGCACCCACACATCAGGACAATGTGTTCTGCTATATAGAGATAGGGTAATCTATATAGAACTACAAGAGCAATTAGAACAATTAGAGAGCTATATAGTTTCCCAGAGTCTAGATTGATCTTTAACAATGTTTAATTGCTAGTAAAGTTCTATTGTTGACTACTATTTCAAAAATGTGAACACTAATTACAGTTTCAGTTGACTAGTGTTCACTACACTTTGGGCAGGTAGAAATGCAGACACTAATTACACATTTGTAGCTGAGTAATGAGTCTTGGTAATACAGAATACAGACTTTCACTACATTTTGCATATACTTTTAGTAGCCAAAAATGCAGACACTGACTACATATTTTGTAGACTAGTATTTACTACACTTTAAAGAACATGTAGGCCATGTAAACTAGTAACTCAAGGTCCACTTCTCATGGGAGATTTACTCAATTTCGCATTTCTGACATTTCAGGGTATCATATGAGGGCTGCAAATCTGTAGACACTCATTCACGATGTCAGTAAACATGGCTATACTAATTATAAGGCCTTCACAATGATGTGTGGTGTTCAATCGTGTGTTTTGTGATGTTTCAACAACCCTACAATGTTTTGGGAAGATTTCCCACACTTTTCTTATGTCAATTTCTCTTCCCCTGCTCTCAACACCTAGTTGTTAAGATACTGAATCCTTCGGGCTGTCCGGAGTTGTCAGAGGCAGAGTGGACATCGGCTTCAACTTATGTGTTGTGCCCTTGTTCGAGTTCAGTCCAGTATTTATGGAGCGGGCAGAGTAACGGTGGAGCAGAGTAGCGAAGGGGTTCAGATGTTGGAGGGTCAGAGTGACGACAAGAAGACTGGCTTCAAGTGTCAAGCGAGGGACTTATGTTGGACAGAGAGGAGGAGTGATCAAAGTCAATATTCAAACTGAGGAATACAAAATACAAGAGGGGTTTATATACTACGGGACAAGTAAACATGGAGGGCACCAGAGTACCAGTGAAAATAATACAAAGTCCCTTCCTAGTGTTAGTAGGTCCGGACTAAGTCAATAGTGTTAAGAAGGGGTGCAAAATTATCGACCCGAGAGGGATTCCATGCGAGAAGATATAAAGAAGGGAGAGTCTGTTGGTCCTGGGTATGCATTGGTGAGAGAGTAATGCACTTTCCAATGGGTTTCCATGGAAAAGCGAGGGAGGGGGTGGTGTAGAGTGAAAAGGGTTTTAGGTTCATTGAGGATCGTCTGAGTGTCAGTACTTGTGATGTTTCGTCCAGGTCTTACATGTGTTTGACCTCAAGTCCATAGTGACAAAAGATGCATTTCCCGAAACTAAGTACAGGCTTTTATACTGTGGAGATTCCCACAACAGTACCAAACTAAATCCAAACATAAAGTACAGGCCAATGGAACGGTGGAAGTATGTATAGAGCAGCTCCAAGGCAGTAAAAGTAGAAAAGCAGAAAAATAAAGGGCTTACCAACGAGATGGACAGGACCGGAGGACATGGGCATGGGGATCTGTAAAAAGACGGACGGACCGGAGTGCACGGTCGGTAGTGAGTGAGGTAGACAGAAGGAGTTTGCGGGGATTGGCAGTTGTGGCTGTGGGAATTAACGCTTTCCTACACTGGAGTGAAGCAGAATGTGAGTCAGAGGTGTCAAAGAGATAGGAATAAGTCGGGAAATGTCAGAACAAGTCAGAAGTTGGATTATTCGGAAGGTGGGATTATTAGATATGTCAAACATCTGTCAGAAGTGAAGGATGAGGAACAAGGTATGGGGATCAGGGGTAAGAGAGATAAGCAGAAAAGTGGAAAGTGATAAGGCAGAGAAGTGGAGAAGCAGACTTGATAAGGCGAGAGAGGCGGAGTTAGTCTGGAGTAGGCTCCAGAGGAGCGGAGTTGACTTGTTGGGATACAGTATATGACACTAGTGGGTTGTCTCAGAAATTGATTTGGAGGTACCTAGGGACAATGTACACAAGGACCTGTACTTAGAATTTGATGATTCCAGAAGGGTGGTTTATGGTACCCCTATTCGTAAAATACCATATTCTGGCTGTAGTTCATTATTCACAGGGTGTCAGAATACTGTTTAATATATTCTCCATGACTCTCTAGTGTTTTCCTAGCTCCCAGACCACCACTCCACCCTCCCTAGACAGCACAAGGACCAGGGGGAGATAAGGGAATATCATTACAAGATGTTAAGTACATGCTCTGTGCTTCTGATATGTCATTCTTACACATAATACCTTGTTGGCTATGCCATTGCTTAGCACATACATATGTATAGGATAGCACAAATTTGAAACTGTTTTTGCTTTTTTCACCCTATGTCAATGACATACATATACAGTGCTTCAGAGGGTTATATAAGTGGTCATAATGGTTCTATATTATCTATATATGATATACAAGCATGTGCTGTAGGTCTATATCAAAGGGATAGGCTGTGGTGAAGTAGAAAATGCTAGGGAGGAGTACAGGGGTTGATACATTGAAATATGCCAAAAGGGGAAATGCTTTGGGAGTAGTGGCAGTGTAAAGGCACTGTCCACTTTGCAATGTTAGCAGAGTCCAATTGATGCATCAGAGAGAGCCTGAGGTTCACAGGACCAGTGATTAGGCTGCAGGGAGTGATGCATTGATACATTGATGCATCAGGGACAGCAGGTACACTGATGCATCAGACACACAGGACCATATTATGTACACCTTACTAGAGTCTAGGGAATGATGCACCACAGGTGCCCTACTAGTACAATTGTCATGATTGATGCATCAGGAAGCTAAGATGTGGTGTGTAGGCCTCGTTGGGGGCAAAGCCTCACAAGGATCATACCCGATAGCTACTATGTAGGTGCTGATAAGCAGCTTAGCGCTCGCGAGGGGAGATCGTGGAAGGCGCCGTTCAGAAGTATCGAGGGGGTAGCCTCGTAGATTGCGTCACGAGCGTCCACTATGATACCCAGCGTCAGAATCGTGACGACGAGATATTTACGCCAATTTTTCTCCGCGCTCATTTGGGGCTGTGCAGAACTTGGTGGTCTTTTTTGAATTTTATTAATTGATCAATAAAAGTGGTCAGTCCCACCCGACTATTTACCTGGCTCAACTGGGAGCATAGCACCAAGCTGTGCCGTCGCCAAAGTAATAGAAATCATCACGAGATAAACCGCATGTCCACCGAGAAGGTTGTGTTCGACGGAATATGCAAACATCGAAGTCGCCAACGCAGGTCCAATCGCACGGGCTATGGATGCTGTGGTTTGGCTCAATCCATTGACAGCACCGAGTGCTTTTTGATTGGGTGCTGATGCAGTGACATACAGGAACACACATGCTAGAAAGACATACACAATGAGCAAAGATCTAACGGACACAGGATTCATGACGACTCACAAAATGACATGTTTTGGATGACGGTGAGAAAAAGTTGGCATGAAAGGAGGGCCCAGACTGACCATACAATACCAGACCTCCGTGAAATGATTTGGATGATGGGAAAGAGCCCGAATATCAGAGCGAATGCTCCGTGTCCAATTCGAAACAGTGTCTTTGGCCCAAGCTTAGATATCAGCGGTGCGAAGAAGAATGCTTGGATGATTCCGTTCGCAACACCTAGACAGGACATCCAGAAACCGATGGTTACAGGTGTGAAACCAAGGCCTCCGTCTTCGATCGGTGTTGAGTAAAACAGAGGCTGTAGAGCGCATGTTGCAATTTCTAATACTGCAATCGAGCCGTAGCATGCAATAGGCAGAAGGACCTTGGGAACGAGAAGTGACTTCAGTGGTACAGGACCGTCGAGCTCATTGGATTCCGGTAGACCGCATGTCTTCTTAATGACACCGCAATTCCCACCGCGTGGGTTTGCTTCTCCGTCGACCACGGCAGGAGACTGCTTGTATAATGGTGCACCAGATAGCGTCTATGGAAGTGTCAACGATACCATCTGTTTATGTGTATCAACTTACTTCTTTCAGGAAGAACAATATCATGATAAACGTGAGGATTGCAAACATGGCAGCCACAAGACTCGGCAGAAAATAGGGGTAATCTCCCCAGAAGCTGGCTGCGAATAGCTGCGGGAATTGATCTTGAGGGCGAGAGAGAGAGCCACCGATGACCGGCCTGGAGAGGTCGTCGGAGTTAATGCAAAGAGAGCGACGATAGCCACATACCCAAGCATAACCCCAATGCACCATATCATTGGTAAGAGAGCAAACCCCTGTGCCCGGTTAGTCGCATCGGTGAGCTCTCCCATCATGCTTTTCGTAACACCGATATTGCCATTCAGTGCCCCTGTGACACATCGGCTGATAGGTGGTGTCAGCATACAATTGAACGGCAAGTTCCTGTAATGCAAACCTCAAGACCAAGCCCCAGAATGTACGTGATAGCCCGAAGCACAGCATGGAGAGACAGAGTCCGAAAGTGCCCAGAAGGAGGACTGGCTTCCTGCCAACGCGGTCGGACATGCGGCTCCAGTGTAGAACTGTCAGGGCCTCAGTTGCGAAGAACAGTGATTCCTATTTGAGTCTACATCAGATAGGGAAGGGGAGGGCTGTAGTTCGCTCACGATCAACCCTGCATAATAGCCTGAACACGGGGTCAAATCCCTTGTCACATTCGCTGCAATTATGTACTCACCAACTTTGCGAGTGTCACCACCAATGATGTCGAGCTCTGACACAAGCTGAACGTATGACTGTCACCCCAGACTTCGGACAGTGGTGTACTTCAAGCGTCACGTACCTCGTTGATGTAGGGGAGTATACTCTGCGCGGCAATGGGCTCGATCACACAGGTCAGTAGCAAAATCGCAATCTGGATTTTCGGGAGAGGGGTAGGTCTTTTGGACACGTCGAGGGAATCGGAAAGCAGCGGCATTTCTTCATCCCTGTTTTGAGAGGTCTTCACAGCGTGAGCCATGTTCAATGCGATCTCTACTTAGTAATGGCTTGGATGAAGGGTAGTTATCATCGCTTGAGCACTGCGACGCAGTATATAAACGTCAGGGAACCGAAACTTCTAAAGCGAAGAAACCGACCTAGCTTACTAGTAAGAAGTCGTGCCAACCTTAGACCAGGCGGGGCATTCTACGTACGTTGGACCGCTTTGCTCCACTCGTAAACAAATGGTGAGGACGTTTGGGCCTTGCCCGTCTGCAAAACGGCTGAAATGAACGCTTAGTCGGTAAAGGTTTGCCGGCTTACGAGGAGTTACGAGTCGTGAGATAGAGCCTTCTCATTGGTGGAGACGTGGATATACTTACAGCATGACCACCAAAATCAATGTTTGGTGGCAATCACCAAGGGGCAACCAGAGATAAGTCTTCCAACACGGACTTGCCTGGTTGGCTTTGTTTGTCAACCTTCGGGGTCTCAGTTTGAAGTTTTTGACTATCTTTTGAAATACAGTACAGTAGACTGTCTCATAGTGCATGGACCTGGTCCCCAGATCAGTGTATGCATTAAGAGATTCTATGCACAATGATATTGTCACACCATGTGTGACATGTGTGACATCCTCTCACTTCTCTCATCAGTCTAGCAGTGTAACTAACACAGCAGGGATTTCAACATTTCAAGGACATTTACAAGTAATTTTAAAGAACAATTATTTGTCTTGAGTTTTGTTTTCATATTTTCATGGTTATAAAATGCTGAAAAAGTGCTGAAAATTTCACACCCTTAAAATGTGAAACAGTGAAATTTGAAAATTTATATAATTTGTTAATGCCCTCAAAATGTTGAAATCCTTGGTGTTTAATTAGGAGATGATGCAATACAAGGTCAATTACCAAAAAGAAACCTAACTATTTGTCTTGTCTAAGAATGAAGAAATGGTCAAGGGTAACCTATATGCATGACATGAAATCAGATTTGAGCTGCCTTTTGTCCTCTTTGCAACCTTTCTCTGACAGGTGGCAAGAAAGGCTTGATTGATTAAAGATAAGAACACTATCATTTTTCTGTGCTGAGTGCTTGATGACATCATCCTAGGATATTGGTTGATGGTTGTTGAAATAAGCAACAACCATGAACCGATCATAGAGTGTGAGGTTTCAGTGTTTCTGCCCTGTGACAGCTTCAGTCTTTGGTGTGGGAGGTCCCCTCTCCTTTGGTGCAGGGGGTTTTAGACTCATCTATTGTAGGGCTTATGCCCAGCTCAAACTTTGCACAGTCTATGATTGGGATTGGTGTCATATACCATGTCCAGACAAGTCAACTCTGCTCCTCTGGAGCCCACTCTGGCTCAACTCTGCCTTTCTTGCCTTATCAAGTCCACTTTTCCACACCTCTGCCTTTCTGCTTATCTAAATCCACTTTCCCACTTATCTTTCTTACCCCTGATTTCAGTACCTTGTTCCTCATCCTTCACACTTGACAGATGTTTGACATATCTAATGACCCCACCTTCCAATTAATCCAATTATGACTTGTTCTGATTCCTTCCAACTTAATCCTATCTTTTTGACATCCTTGACTCACATTCCACTTCATTCTGGCACTCTGGTGCCCTCCGTGTTTACTTGTCCCTGTAGTATATGGAGTCATCTTGTATTTTGTATTCTTCAGTTTGAATATCAACTTTGATCACTCCTCTTCTCTATCCAACCTAAGTCCTTTGCTCAACACTTGAAGCTAGTCTTCTTGTTGTCACTCTGACCCTCCGACTGACAAAAACTATAATAGGGCAGTGATTGCCCAGACTACTAGGGATTAGCTAGGAGTAGTAAATAGGTATAAAGTAGACTCACCTCAGCTGCTGCCAAAGAGGGGAAAAGAACAACTGAGGAATCAAAAGTGAAAACTAAGTACATATATATATGTAGCCGAGTAGGCAGAGAAGCACTCACTAATGATAATAAAGGGAATAGGAACAGGAACAAGGGGGGAATGGGATTAAGTGATGTAGGAAAGTGATGGGGCATCCCTGGAGGCTCAGGAGTGATCACGAGTAAAGGATGATGAGATGTGATAAGAGTCCACATGAATTCCGCATGGATTCTGAGTGGATCCACTTGGCGGTGGAGTGGGGTAGGAACTTTGACATTTCCAAAATGTGGAGTTGGTGTTCCAGTTCCGGAGTTCACTGTATTTTGTCACTCCCACTCGAGCACATTCATAGTCCCATACCTCGAACAAATCTCCAGTGCTGCTCTCGAATGAGAGGCTTCGTGAGGATGTCCACTACCATGTCGTCTGTAGGAACATAGCAGATGATGGCTTCTCCTTTTCTGATGAGGTCGTCTCGGACAAAGTGGTACTTCCACTGGATGTGCTTAGTCTGTGCTCAGAATTGAGGATCGTGGTGAAAGAATACAAAGTCCCTTCCTAGTGTTAGTAGGTCTGGCCTAAGTCAAAAATGTTTTTAAGAAGGGGGTGTGAAATTATCAACCTGGAAGGGATTTCGTGCAAGAAGGAATGAAGAAGGGGGAGTCCGTTGGTCCTGGGTGCTCGTTGGGGAGAGAGTAATGCACTTTCCGACGGGTCTTTGGAGGAAAAGTGGAGGAGGCGGTGCGGTGTAAAGTAGAAGCAAAGGGTTTTACGTGCAATGAGGGTTGTCTGAGCGTCGGTACTTGTGTTGTTTCGTCCAGGTCTTACGTGTGTTTGACCTTAAGTCCGTTGTGACAAAAGATGCCTTTCCCTAAACTAAGTACAGGCTTTTTATACTGTGGAGATTCCTGTGACTGTTACGATATATTGAATAACCCCTATCTTTTTCTTTTCTTTTGATCACCTGACTCTTCGTTTCCATCACATGACCATTTCTTTATCTATTTCCTTTCTTAGTGATTGTTCAACAAGTCTCTCAAGCTAAAGTCTCTTGGCTGTGTTCCTTCTATGATGTTCCTTCTCTTTCCATCCAATAGCCTTTATCTCTCATCTTGGTCCGTGTGCATCTCTACGCAGTATATAAACCCTGTACTTCGCTTGGATACAACCCAAGCTAGATCTACGCAATACATTGCTTAACCAGCAATCCCTTGATCCTCTGAGCTACGCTTCACTCGATTGGCCTATAGTCTGCCATTAAAGACTTCTGATACTAGATCTAGTTCAACTATCAACGTTGAACTTGTTGGTGTTATTGCTGCGAGCTCTTAGGATCTCACAAGTGTAACA